>JARHVA010002315.1:2145000-2407500 GCA_037957365.1 Torreya grandis | reverse complement strand
AGACTCACTAAGGAAATTAATGATAATTTTAGTTCTAAGTATACTATCATGCTCTTCATGAGCCCCTCTAAGCTCTTCCATCTTATGATAATGATATATATGCTATTATTTATGCTGTGATCTCAAGTTTATAAGTAGGTTTTAGGAAAATTTTCATGTGAATTCCTTTTCATAGACAAGGCATGATCATGATGGCTACAACAAGGAGTTTTCATATCCCTTGATGATGCATAGAGTAGCATTGACTATTCCAAGAGTGAGATCAAGAGTAAAATTACATGTTAGTGAGTGAGTCTTATGAGAAGTGAGAAATGGATGTAAGGAAATGTAATATATGATTTTAGGTGGTATGGAATATGATAATTATCAAACATGTAGATATATAATTATTTCATCTCCAAGAACTCATATAAGTAATCTTGATGATGATATAGGTTATTAAGCTCTCTAAGAGATCTTCAAACAAGTTTTAAAGGTGATTTCAAATGCCTCAAGCTCCATTATATCCTAAATCATGGGAGGTAAATTAGATAATCCTCCATTAATCCAATTAGTTTGAGTGATCATAAAGAGAATTAATGAAGATTAGAGATAATAAAAAAATTGATATTAAAATCATGTAACTACTCAAGAAGGTGCCCATTTATGCTCATCAAATATCAAGAATAAAGTGGAATTAAAATTTATACACCAAGTAAACCATGAATTATCCATTTAACATGCACAATAAGTGAAGATAGGGTGAGTTAAGAATGAATACAAGAGTTATAAATAAGATGGATCAATAAATGCAGGAGTTGGAGAACATTTTTCATCCACTAAGATGCTAAAAAGACTAAAATAGAAAGCAAGGCCTCATCTCCATTCCCACACCCAAATCTCATTGAATGTCATCAATATAACATCCTAGTGAAATGTAAAAGGCATAATGACCTCATTTTTTGTGGTATTTTCACTTGAATAGGGTGAATTCATATTGTAACAACTAAATTTATGTAGTTTGGTTGTGCTTTATCTCCTGATATTCTTATAAATTGGGATAGTGACTCTCTTTGCATTGCTCTACTAGGTATGACAATAATATTCCCATTTATATTACTAGATTTCAATCCTTTAAATTAATATAAGAATAAATTTACATTATTCATACTTGCATTCTTATGTGATTCTAGTACTTTATTGATAAACATCTATAGTGGAAATCATTCTCCCTCTTGTATGTTTATTGTCCTTCACCTTGTTACAAGTAGGTTGATCTTATACAAGTTATATGTTGTGTTGAAGTTGATTATGTTAGTGATGTGCTATGGAGATTAGATAATTGTGTCTTATATAGGGATTTTCAATTATCCCTTCAAATTTTATGCATATATCAAGATCTCCATATGAAGCACTTATATATGAGGATCTTAGTTAAGAGAGTGTGTAAAACTAATTTTTTCCTTGTTTAGTTATATTATGATATCAAAAATCAAGTATGGGGGTCATAAAATCATCATTGGATCACCTCATGTTTGATTTTTATATTCCTTATTTCCTCTTTTTATATCAAAGTATAAAGTAGGTTTAGTTAGGTGATTGACCAAGGGAACCAACCCTCTCTAGAGATTCACCCCTCATACAAGGTCACCCACAACTTGAGGGGTGTTTCCATTTTTTCAACTAAAGGGAGAAGCCTTGAAACCACTTCTCTAAAAGGTACAATTCAAAATGATAACACATATTATATAAAAGGGAGAATGTAGCTGATTAAAAATCAATTATATCTTGGAGAAGATAAATCACACTTATACATCTACTTGTTGGTACATTTAGACAATCAGGGTCATGACCAAGACAGATCTGCTAGACCTAAATAAGGGGTCCCTTAATAAAATAATATCATAAGAGAGGGATATAAAGCCTCTAGTAAAGCAATACCATGTGATAACCCTATCTAGGTCCTATGTTTTTCTATATTCCAAAAGTAAATACAAAGTAAAGTAAAATTTAACCTAGTGATATCCAAAGCTTATGGCACAAATAGGGGAAATAAACATATAAATTAAAAATTCATATAATATATATACTTAAGTCAATATATAGGAAATCCTAATACATGGAGAGAGAATCATATAAGCTAAAAAATATAAATATATCTTCTTTAACAAAGGAAGAACAAAGCTAGGAATATTTACCTTTGAAGACAAACCTATCAAGCCTCAATCTCTCCCTTAGCCAAGGTTATTCACAAAGAGGTTGTTGTGGTATGTAAGGATAACAAGGATAAATTAGCTCTAGACTACATAAATTCTCTATGCATTCAAAATACTTCTCCATAAGATAAGATATGTATCTCCAAGTGTATCATTAAAACCCTAAGAAATGTTCTTCAAGTACAATGGTGGATAAGAAGAAGCACAATAGATGATGTTCTTATTCTTTAAAGGATATGTATATATAGCTAATTCTAACATTATAACCTTTTTAAAGTTGAGTGTATAGTGTCATCCCTAAGTTACACTATATTATTAATTAATAAAATAAAGTTAGGTCCCAAATTAGGTTTGCCAAGGCTGATAGAGTCCCATAACATGTAAATATAATTTAAGTACAAGGTCGACCCCAATCGACATTATTCAGTAAATGTCAAAAATATTTTTTAGCTTAGATAGGAGTTGTGTAAGGTATTAAATTACTTGGGGGAGTGTGTAAGGGAGGAAGAAAACCCTAGGGAAGTGTATAGGAGATGGTTGTGTATATTTTAAGTGGTGATATAGGGAAAAAAATCTTGCAAAACACCAATGATCTACCCACCCCTTTACTGATGCACCCTTTAAGGCATACACTCAGAGATATTGAGACTGAATAGGTTCTTGTAAGAGATAAATCACTAGTAATTGATAAAGTTTGAAAATATTATGTGTATACATATCTCCCACTCAAATCTCATCACGTGTCATGCAAGTGAAACATGGGATGGTGATCTAGGAAAAAGAACATAGAAACACATAATGATGAAGATAAATAAATTATATTAAGAAGCAAATAGTATAAATGAAAGGACATAATTGAAAAACATATACCTTTACTTACGTTAATGCTAGAGAAAAGGAATGAAGTGAAAGAAATGTGAAGGTGTATAAAGTAGGGAACATTAAGTGAACTTGTATAAATTAGTCAAAAACAAAAAAATTGTAAAATACATATGTAATATTTGAAATGATACTCTATGATGTTAAGATTCTAGAAAATCTTATGGTTCATAAAAAGAGAAAGTAGAAACAAATTTATGGTCAAAAAATAAAATATAATTGTAAATATTTGATAAAAAAATAATTTTAAATAGTAAATATAAATATGGTGAAAATAAATACATTTGGTATTTTACTATTTTGAGAAAATATTGCTTTGAGAGACCCAGTTTGATCCCAGAGAGTGACCATGGTGAGGAGATGACAACTATGATGTGGACAATGCATAACAATTGTAGTGGGTGAAACACAGGTAAGGGAAGTATTAATTTTAATTTTTTTGAGAAATTTTAATTAAAATTAAGCTAAATATAGAAAATTAGATGGTAGGCAAAATATAGAGACCAAAATTGACCCTAAGAAATTTTTAGGTAGACTGGGGTAGAATAGGGTACTAGGTAGGAAAAGATCGAACAAATAATTTCCTAAGGCATCTATGGTAAATGTCTAAAAAGTTGATACAAAATAAAAACACAGTTAGCTCTATTGACTCAGTTTGTAAGGCAAAAAAAATCTAGGGGTGACTATATAGCAGTGGGTCAATATAGTATCATTAGAGATGGTCAATTACATATTAGTGGGATAGTCCAATTAGAAATAGGGAAATTGCCAACATAGTACCCTTTAGCTGATGTAGTTTTTACTATGTGGCTGATATAGTTTATTAAATGAGGTTGACTATGTACCAAAGGGATGGTGTAATATGCTAGAGTTGGAAAAGGGTCTATTTAGTATCAAACAAATTGATATCATCTTGAATAATGGGTCGACTATGTACTAGAAGGATGATATAGTATGACAAGAACATGATAGGGTTAATTTAGTATTAAATAGGTTGATTGTGTAGGAAAAGGGAAAAAATAAGAAAGCTAGATCAAACAAGCTAATGTAGTAGTTAATTTGTAATAATTTTTTTTAGAATATTTAATAATGTATTTTATTATGATGACATCAAAATCTAATACATTCTCTATTATTTGATATTTTGTAGAGATGTCAAAGATTTTGATACTTGGTGGATGCATCCTAACTACTTGATTTATTAGAGTGGTTGTTAGACATGGATAGAGCTCAACTAATTGCCTTGGATTTTGGAGGCATCATAAAGATGAGACAGATCCTTTTAAGTATTGATCTCATTGTCATGTTATTACTATCATGGGAATGATTGACCAACATTTTTTTTATGGGAGGTGGAGGGGGATGATATAGAGGTGTAAATCACCTTAGAAGATGTCCATGCATTGATAGGACTTCTTATAGATGGGACATCAATGATTTATGATACATTAGAGTTATAAGATGAGAGATGATACTTAGATCAATGGGTGACATGCTCAGATAGGAACTATAATGGGTTACATCTTAGTTTATTTGATGTTTATCTTGTATCCATTTCAAATATCTAAAAGGCTATGATAGAGCTTATGATAACATGAGTGTTGTGTCACAAGTCAGATGGTAAGGTACTATATATAATTATAATTGCATGATGTACATGAATTAATAATAGATCATATAAGATAGATCACACCTACACTTTTGATTGGGTATACACTTGTTAATTGGGAGCATGAGCAATATGGGGATCTGTTAGACCTAATTAGGGGATCGCTTGTATCATTTATCACAACATATCATACTAGTAAGGGTTCTAAAGCCTATAGTCTAACACAATCACACAACAACCCTAAAGGAGTCCTATGATTTTATATTTCACTTATGCTAACAAACAAGAAAGTAAACTATTCTAATAATAAGAAAAGTAAACTAATCTAGAATGCACCAAAGGTTGTGGCACAATGTGAGGGGTTAGATGCAAAGCAATCAAATATGTATAGGGAACTTCAAATAAAGTAAGTATGAGTGACACACTAATACATAGAATACGGAGATTAATATTATTCAAGCCAATACTTATGCTACTTCTATCTATTAAAAGAGAAGAAAATAAAATTAGAATATACTTACCTAAATATTATCCCATCATAATTCAATATCTTACTTGGCTAATGGGGCTTTGTAAGAGGTTGTTATGGTTTGTAAGGATTAATTTGTTAGGACAAAGCATCTAAGACCTATTAAGAAGATTGGATTCTCTAAATAAAAAACCTAAGTTAATATTCCTCTGGTAGAATGGTGGAAGAATAGATTATGAAGAAGTGCGAGTGAATAATAAATCTTTATTGCATATTCTTCTAATGACCAAAATGACCTTATATGTATAGGAGTATCTTAACCAAAAATAATTTAGACATGTCACTTGTGCTAGGTCAACCTAGTTGACCTAGCACATTTTTGAGCTAATGCCTAAAGTCTGTGCTAGGTCAACTGAAAGGCTAACAAACCTAAAAAAGCTAAAATGACCATAAACTACACTAGGTCAACTAGGTTGACCTAGTATATATTGAATAGGTCAAAAGGGTACCAAGCAAGGAGAAGAAGGATATAAATAAGAAAAGACTAGAGGAATGTGCAAGGGAGGAAAAACAACTTAGGGAAAGGTTTTAGGAACTATTTGGATTGGTAATAATATTTCAAAGAGGGAGAACAATCTTGCGAAGCACCAAAGGTCTGTCCACCCCTTTCTTGGTGTACCCCTTAGGGCATCCACTTAGAAATATTCAGTCATGATGATTTATTAAAAGATGTAAAGCATCAATATTTGATAAAAGTTAAAAATATTATGTGTATACACATTCCTCACTCAAAGCTCATCATGTGTCACTAAGGTGTAATAGGGGATGGTGCTTCGAGAAAGAACATAAGGACATACACAATGTTGATGCTAAAAAAAAGTTGTAGTATTTTAAAAAACATAAAATAATTAAAAGTAAATAACTAAAAAGTAAAATGTAATACATAACTTGACTTACCTTTTATCACGAGATGGTTTTCAACTATGTTTTTAGTTTTGATTGTGTAGGGTGTAGAGATTTATTTCAACAAACCCAAGAATATAAAACTAAGGAGCAAAAATAAACAAACGTAAGAAAAGCCAAGATAACTGGTGCTATGTGGATGGGACGTACTTTGGAATTTGACAAGTTGGATGACAAGTTTTATGTTATACCAAATGACCAAGTTAAATAAGAGTAAATCAAGTAACCAAAAAGCTAAGGCTACTAAAGACCAAAAAATTCAAACAAGTAAACCTCAAGTAAGAAAAGGAAAACTCACCAATTCAAACCAAGGATACATGTTTAAAAAGGAATGATAAGTAAGACAAGTCAATGATAAAAAGAAAAACAAAATGGTAAAACAACATTGATGAGTGAATAGTAACAATCCAAATCTCACTCAATAATGGAAAAAAGTGCATAAAAGGTAAAACAACATTGATGAGTGAGAAATAACAATCCACATCTCACTCAATAATGGAAAAAGGATACAAACTCAGGTGTCTGTAATAGTAGGACAACAAAATATTGATAAATGGAAAAAGGAAAAGAAAGTAAGTTTAGTAAATGTAAAATAAAGTGAAGAATATGATCCAATGTTGCTCAAACATGTTGTTTCACGTATAAAGATAGATAAAACTAAAAAAAAAGTAGTGTTAACATGTTTTTAATAAATATAGAAGAAGGAATTTAAAGAAGGAAAATAGATTTGGAATCACAATTTATCTATCAAGGGGGGAAACAAAATGGGTGGAGGGGAGAATGAAGGAAAAACCAAGGAAGAGAAACTCTTTATCAAAGCCAAGACACTCAAATTTGGTTTGTCAAAACAAGAGGAATTCCGACCTTAGGGACTCTGAAGAACTTCTCTTAGCTACACAAGTCTTAGGTCAACAAATGGAGTACATGGATCATCCCATTAAGGATATGTGCATGAAAAGTAAAATGGACCAACCTTTCTATGACATGTTCCCCATTATTTAGGACCCCTTATAGATCCATCGGTCCACTACAAAGATTAGTTACTTGGATGAGAAAGTAGGTAGCACCATACATTTTTTTGAATTCCCCTATTCCAATCTATTATCCTACTGCACCCTAAAGGACTTCAGCTCTATGTAAAGCTGATTGTGGAGTTTGAGATTTGATTGGAGATATGATATGTGATTGAAATCATGTCTTTTGGTGTGATTTTGAATTTTGAGATTTGTATGTTGCCTTTTAGATATCATTGCCTTTTATTTCAAATTATTTAGCTTTTAACTTTCTTGATGTATTTTTCTTATTCCTCCATACAAATTTTGAAAACCAAAAATGGTTGCTAAATATGACTTTAATTTGAAAACTTGGGACAAGGTTTCTAAGAGAGAGAAAATTCAAAGATCATGGGGTCTAAGAGTATCATAAATATAGGTGAAATATAAGTGCTATCTTGAATTTTACCTTGTTTAATCTAATGAGGAGGTGAGAGAAAGGGGAAATCAAGAGGAATGACACATGCAACAATTTTTAATTGCTTCAAATTGTAAAAAAATGTGAAAAAGGGAAAAGAGGGATACAATGATAGTAAAGTGTGATTCATTATCATGAGAAAGAAGGAAATGGAGGAAAACATGCTAATATAGATTGTTTTCAAATTCTATCTAGCAAAAAAAGCAAAAACTAAAGTTGAGAACAAGGATCAATAACATGAAAAGAATGGTAATTTTATGAGGAGGGATAGATCCTATCCATGGTATTATGAAGAAAATAATTAAAGAGAGACCCATGAGGGTGATGATAGGAAAAAAGTGAGGGAGCCTTTTTATAAATCACCTCACAAAAGAAAAACCCAAAGGATGCCAAAACAACATTGGCAAGAAACAAAAAGAGAAAGAAAATAAGTAAAATACAGTGGTTTTATGAGGGATTTCAAGTCCTATCCATGGTATTATGAAGAAAATCATAAAATAAAATCCTAAGGGGCACCAAATTAAAATTGGTAAATAGAAAGAAGATGAAAAATAAGATAATGAAGACTATGGTACATCAAGAAACCAAAAGACCAAAAGTGAGGACTAAAGGTTTGTGAATAAGAGGAAACTAATGTAGAGGGAGAGAACCATGCTTAAATAACATAAAAAAATTATTAGATAGACATAGATTAAAATCATTATAGGAAGGAAATGATTAGGCAAAGTACCTTTTTAGGAATTAAGCATTGGTGGGTTCCTTGAAAACATGACCTTTATTAGTTTAATGATGGTAAGTTCTTAGACCAAGGATATCTTTAAATAAGTATGGGCCCCACCATTTTTGGGAATATTTACCTTATTTGTCATGGATGTATTCTAATTCAAGGAAAATATCACCAAAAGTAAATTTGTAGACTTTAACATGTTTGTTATGTTATCAAGCAATGTGAGCCTTATGTTGGTAGTTATGTTGTAAGGTAGAGAGATAATGTTCATCAAGTAGATCAAGGGCATGAAGATAAGACTCATTTAATTATTCATTAGGAATGATTCTATGAAGAGATATAAAAATATAAATAATCTCAACTTCAAGAGGAAGAACCAACTCAAAACCATAGACTAGAGAAAATGGAGTTACCCCAGTAGCAATATGAATACTAGTTTAATAGGCCCAAAGTGAGGGATAAATATGAAGATTCCAATCTATAAGAGTTCAATGAATTGTTTTTTGAATAATTTTATTGAGAATATTATTAGTGGCCTTAACTTGAACATTTCACTATGGATGATAAGGAGTAGAAAACTTGTGATTGATCTTAAATTTGGTGCAAAGTTGTTTAACATGTTTATTTTTGAAATTACCACCATTGTCAAAAATTATGGTGTGAAGAATTTAAAAGTGACAAATTATTTGGTTATAATTTTAATTTAGATATTTTAGTATTGATGACATTGATAAGGGGCATGGCTTCAACCCACTTGGTAAAGTATTAGGTGGTGGTGATAATAAAGATGTGCCCATCTTGGGAATGATGAAGTTTACCAATAAGATCAAATCTCTATGTGGAAAATGGCCAAATATATTTGATAGTTTGAAGCTTGATAGGAGGTGAATGAATAAGATCATCATGAAGCTAACAAGGATTACACTTGTTAGCATATTCAATAGCATCATTTTCTAGAGTAGGCCAACAGTAACCCATATATAGGCATTTATGAGTTGTAGCATGTCTGCTACAATAACCACATTAATTCCCCCATGTTCTTGTTCAAGTAGAGGAGGGACCTAATATTGTATGACATAACAGAGTAAGGTACATTAAAAATTGAAATAATAAAGGATGTTATGTATAAATATGTACTTGAAAGCTTATGTTCAAAGATGTGTCTTTTCACAAGAATCTAAGTCAGGAGGATAAGTTTGATTTTCTAAGAATTGGATGATATCTTGATACCATGAGCATTTTTGGATGGTGACAACCTCGATGTGGTAGATAAGTGAATAAAGAGGGTGAGTAGATGATGGATATCTGATTATTTTTATGATAAAAGAAGGATAAAAAAGAACTTGATGTGGATGAAAAAAGAGAATATAAAGAGGAGAGAGAATTAACAATAGAATTTTGATCTCTAAGAATAGGCTCAATTTTAAAAGAGACAAAATTCTTGGAAAGAGTGATTGAAATGTGATGATAGGTGATAAGGTTTTAAATTTTACATTAATAGGTGCCACTAACTTGATGGAAAATGTGTTGAGAATCACCCAAAGCATGAAGACATTGTCTGTCTAAATCAAGAGAAGCTATCATACCTAAGATAAGATCTTAGTACTCAACCATATTATTGGTGACATCAAATATAAAAGGACAAGCTAAGGGAATTATATTTCCCAAATGACTAGTAATAATGTAACCTACCCTAGCTCCTTGAAGTCATTTAGCACCATCAAAGTGGAGGGTCTAAGTATCCTCATTTAATTTAACATTAATTTTAGGCTCTTCAATAATTACCTTTGGTTTAGTAGTATCAATGGAAGAAGAAGGTTCATCAATTTGATTATATTTAGGATCGGTAGTAAAGCTATGAAAATAATCTTTAAGAGAAATGGATTTGATTAAGACCTTCAATGTAAAGGATATTATCATTTGGAAGGTTATCTTGAAGGGAAGAAGTGGCTAGAATAAGAGCTATGGTAAGTTGGTTAGATATGACTTGTGACTTACCTTTTGATAGATTTTTGCATGATGTTGTGAAGATCGAATTCCATAAGTAAGAATATCCACTTGCCAATTATATCTCTTAGAAGAAATGATTTGGAGAAGAAATGATGAAGGGGATCATATTGAATAATGACATAAGTGGTTTGGTAAATCATGTAGTGACAAATTTTTTTAACTATAAAATAGATAATGAGGAAATCATGCTCAACTTTGGTATAACATGTTTCATAATCAATTAGGCCTTGGATAATATAGTAGATGGCATACTCCTTGCATGTATCATCCTATTGGACAAGCATTTTCCCAACTCAAACAAGTGTGGAAGAAGTATAGTGAATTATTGGTTTATCATTAGAAGGAGGATGAAGTGAAGGTGGATGAAGCAATTACTCTTTCATATTGTCAAATGTTTTTTGACATGGATCCATCCATTTTACGGATGTAATTTTCTTGAAAAGGGAATTAAAAAAGTGAATTTGATAAGCCATCTCAGAAAAAAAATCATCTAATTGACCCAAGTTTGCCTAAATAGGTATGAATATCAAGAATAGAATAAGGAATGGGAATGTTGATAATAACATTAAACTTGGATGGATCAACATCAATGCAATGGAGAGAGACTAGGTATCCTAACATTTTTCTAGATGTAACGCTGAAGACACATTTGAAAGGATTAAGTCAAACTTTATATTTGATGAGATGGTCAAAGATGATGGAAAGATTAGAAAAATGATTTTTATGGTGTTTGGATTTGGTGATAAGATCATACACATATGTTTCAATAATTTTATTAATGAGGTCAAGAAAGATATGAGTCATTAAACATTGGTAAGTGGCCTTGATATTTTTGAGACTAAAGGGCATTTTAACATAACAATAGGTGTCCCATTCTATGGTGAAAGTAGTCTTATGTTGGTACTTAGGAGCTATGTGAATCTGATTATATCCCAAAAATCCATCCATAAGAGATAACATTTCATATCCAATCATGGAATCGACAATGGCATCTATTGAAGGCAAAGGAAAGTTGACTTTAGGATAAGCAAGATTAATATTTTATAAATCAATGCAAATACGAATGTCCATAGTGACCATTTTCCAAATAAGAACAATATTGGAAACCCATTCAGAATAATCCACAGGTTTAATAAATTTAGCATTAAGTAGTTTGATGATTTCCTTATGGTGAAAGTGGTAACTTCAGGAGGAAATTTGCATTCATTCTGACACATAGGTTTGGCATCAGGATAGGTAATTATGTTATGGAATTATATGCTAGGGTAAATGTTAGGAATGTCTTGGTAAGACCAAGTAAATTCCTCTTGGTACTTATAAAAAAATAGGCTGAAATTATCATGTTCAGAGGGTGAAAGTTCTTTGTAAACTATCATTGATTGATGACACGATGGAGTACCATATTCGATATAATTTATTTCTTCAATAAGCATGACATTACCATATTAAAAGTGGTACGGTGTGTTAGGTAAGAATGAAATTAGATTAGTTTTGGGATCAATGCTAGCGACAACTTTGTTGAAGTGAGGATTTTTAGTTTTAAAATTTCCATGTTTATGATGTTGCGAGGGGAGTTGAGGTTCTTGAGCATAAAGTAACTCAAAAATATATTCATCACTAGGCAACATAGGAAGAGAACCATAATACTCAACACATATTTCTATTTCTAAAATTTGGTTACCATGGTGATCATATTTGAAATGTATTTGATGGTCATTGGTTGCCTTGGCATCAAGTGTGATTTTAGGAATAGAATAAGTAGATGGAGTGGAAGAGGTAGATGGAGTGTTGATGGGTTATGTGATAGGAGAAGGATTAGCTTAAATGGGAAGAAATAAAGGAGGTAAAGAATGTGAAATTACTTTTGGAGGTTTGGAAGGTGTGACTTGATCTTCCACCTAAGGAGAATTGATAATAGGAGGATTAATAAGAAGTACATAACCCTTAGGTTATGAATTATTATCTACAAAAATGGTATGCACATCTTTATTGAAATCATGAATTTGGTATAAGGTCTTTTGATAATGCAAGACATCCAAGTCTCTAAATTTAGCTTGGGTCATGATATAGTTGTCATCGTATGCGAGAGAAATTATGAATGCTTGAGATTTAGGAGGATCTTCAAATGGTGAAATATCAAGATCAATGAATGTTCAAGGAAACATGATGAGAGGATATTGAAACAATTTATCCACTCAAAATTCATTTCAAGTAAAATAATCTTTAGGTAAGGATGGCTCTTGAGCATTACACATAGGGGGAAAATTAGTAATCACATCCATAAGAGGAATGGTATGATCTCTTGGAAAAAGAGAAGGAGAAAGCCACTCCAAAATATATGGAGGTAATTTGGTCATGTTGAAAGTATGTTGTAATTCATTGGGCTCATCATCATAAAAATCCATAAGAGTGACTTGTAAATTAGGATTCATATTGATAAACTTAGGTAAAGGAGCATTATTAATTTTAGGGATCATAGGAACACAATATTGGGGTTTAGGATTAGGTAATTGGATACTCCATGGGTTGGGATCGAATTCATTCTTATAAAATTTTCCACTATGTAAAAATTTAATGCATTAACTTCCATAAGAAGTAACAGATCTCATCTGATGAGTCCATGGATGACCAAAGAGTATATTATAAGATAAAGGAAGATCAAAAACCATGAGTTTGGTTTGAACGGTCTTAGGACCAATGGTTAAGGGAAGCCATATACAACCAAGTGGATTTTGATTAGTCTTGTCAAAACCATGATAAGTAAGATGGGTTTCCTTAAGATGACCTTTGTTATAACCAAGTTATTTTAGAAGTGATAAAGAGGTCACATTAATACAAGAACCTTTGTCAACTAGAAATTTTTGAATAAGAGTGGTATTAATGGCTATTTTGATGAAGATAGGTGGATCATCGGCACAAAAGAGGATTTCATCATTAATCATGTCCTCTTTAATAAATTCAATGGAAGTCTTGGAAGAGGGATACATAGATTCAATGGTATTAATGTTAGTTATTTGAGAATCAATAGAAGCTAGTTCTTCATCTAAAGAAGATGAATCTTCAATGTCTTGGAGTTGTTGCATAAGAAATTTACGATGATAAGGTGAAGTGAAAACCAATTCCATAAGAGGAATATTACATGGCATAGATTTAAGTTCTTCAAGAAAATTCCAATGAGATTTAAAATAAGATCCACAAGGTTTAGAAGATAAAATAGACTTTGGAGGAATAGATGTGGTTGGGGCATCAGAAGGAGGAACTTGTTTATCAAGTGCTTTTGATTCAATATTGATGGTGGTAGTATCTTTAAGAAATTGTTCCTCCAAAGAAGGTTTCTTAGGCTTGGTAACATGATCTTTGTGATCTAGTTTCTGATGATAATTGACCTTAGCCATATTGAAATATTGAGAGTTGTTAAAGTATTGGTCATAATCGGCATCAATTGCAAAAACATCCTTGGAATTTTATTGATTATGGGAAGAATATTTTTGGTTATTAGATGTATAAGCTTTAGAGGATTGTCATTTTTGAGAAGCATTGGTGTATTCTTGACAGCAATTTTTTATCATGGTTTCATGGTCGAATGAATCATCAATCGTGTAATAAATAACACATTTAGAAATCCCTCTACAAGATTCGTGAGAATGCCCAATGTCAGCATGAAACCAACATAAAAGATTAGGATCATACCACTTAGGAGGAACATTAGGATATATGAAAGGTTTAGAGGGTAGTACAAATTATCTCATTTGATGTACTAAAAGAGGTATGTGAGATGGTAAAGGAATGTCATTTTTGGCAACTCTTGGTTTAGTTTGAGAAGTGTTACCAGGGATAACATTAAATGTTTGGAAAAATCCTTTAAGAAGTTTAGAATTAGGTTCAAATTGATTCATAAGAAAGTCTTTTTGTTTAGCTTAGTCAAGAGATACATTAAGAGTTTGAGGAGCAAAGGTTCAAACCTTGTATTGAAGAGTGGGATTTAAATTGGTAATAAAGAGTTTGCATAGGTTATCATTAGACATATTATGATTAGATTTATGAGCTAAGGATTTACATCTTTTAATAAAGTCATGATCTGATTGGTTAGGAGATAGCTTAGCATTTATGAAATGGCTAAGATAATTTTTAGGAAGATCATTGTGTGAATACTCTTTAACTAAAGGATTGACCAAATTTTAAAGTTTCCAAATAGAATGCTAGGGTAATTGATAATACCATTCTAATACATCACCAGTGAAAGTTTTAACTAAGAGTTTAGTAGTAGAAAATGTATTAGTTTGGATCCATGTTAAGCATGAAATATACTAAGAAGCGGCGGGGGGGGGAATTAGTATATTATATATCTTATTTCTTAATCAAATTCCTTTTCTTTAACCACTTAACCACACATTCAAGATATGTAATAAAATTGAAACAATAATATGCACCACACAAGAGAGAGCGAGAGACACCAAAATTTTACGTAGAAACCAAAATTAGGAAAAAACATAGAGAATAATCTCAAGTATATTATTGATCACCAACTAAAATTACAAAATTTTCAAGCTCAAACTTACAGGAGCACCAACCCCTTTGTCGAGCACCAACACAACAATTATTTGTGAGCACCAACCCACAGGAGCACTAAACCCTTGCAAGCATTTGTGAGAACCAACCCACAAGAGTAACAACCCCTTTTGTGTATGAAACACAAATATATATTCATGTTACTTACTTAAAAAATGATATAACTCTATAATATCTCTTACTTTTCTCTCTTCAAAAACAAATACCAACCATGCACTCTCTTACATATTACAAATGGCTTCTCAAGCCTTTATATATAGGTTTCTAAATGACCTTTGACATTCACCCTTTGTGACCCTTCAATAATCATGGAAAATGGCACCAAACTTTCATGACCCTTCATATCCTTGCATTTGAAAAGTCATATAGTGACCCTTCATAAGCAAAAGCATCCTTTCCTCTTTTGTCTTTATCTTGGTGACTTTTTGTATTCCTCAAAGTGTCCCTTCATGGAAAAATGTTCCATACCCTATTTTGTCTTCACATGGTGACTCTTGGAAGTCCTTAAGATGAATCTTCATGATAAAATACATCCCATTCATCTTTTGTATTTTACCCTGTGACTCTTTGACTTCTCCATGGGCCCTGTTTTGACTTATATGCAACCAAGAATATATTCATTAATATTAAATAAATATTAACAAACATTAGCCAAGATATGAATATTAAAAACACTATTAAATGCAACAAGGCCTTTATCACCAATAATTCTAGACCTTTGACATCAATGCAAATATTTTCAACAATCTCCCACTTTATCATTGATGGTAACCTCAAAATGAAACTACCACATCTTGAAACCTACACATAATTCCATCTAAAAAATATATAGTAACTCCCCCTTACTATAGAAACCTATACCTATTCGTTGTACCTATGTATACACCTGTACCTATACCTATACCTATTATTCTCCCCCTTTGACATCAATGGCAAAGGGCCTACTTGGAGCTAACATTTAGCTCCCCCTCAACTGAGGTTAAACCTCAATGGTATGAAGTAAAATAAATTACTACCAAATTGTCCTATAGATACTTAAATGTGTTTTTTGGTAGTGCCTTTGTGAAAATATCTACAATCTACTCTGTAGTACTGATATACTCCATCTTAGCTTGTTGATTTGCAACTTGTTCTCTCAAGAAGTGATATCTAATAGGAATATGTTTTGTTCTTGAATGCATCACTAGATTATTTGAAATATTAATAAAACTTGTGTTATAACAAAAAATATAAATAGGTTCATCATATTTTTACTTGATATCTTCAAAAGTTTTCTTCATGTAAAGCACTTGAGTACAACATAATACTACTACTACAATACATTCTACTTCAGCTGTAGTAAGTGATACTAAATTCTACTTCTTGCTTAGAAATGA
This sequence comes from Torreya grandis, assembly GCA_037957365.1. Classification (NCBI taxonomy): domain Eukaryota; kingdom Viridiplantae; phylum Streptophyta; class Pinopsida; order Cupressales; family Taxaceae; genus Torreya; species Torreya grandis. The sequence continues at coordinate 2,391,233 of JARHVA010002315.1, read as the reverse complement.
TACTAAAGTATTACCAAGGAAGACATATCCTCCACTTGTACTCTTTCTATCATCCAAGCTCCCTACCCAATCTAAATCTGTATAAGTAACCAAAGTGAAATCTCTGCTTGTGGGATACCACAATGCATAATCCAATGTCCCCTTGATATATCTAAATATTCTCTTCACCAACTGAACATGACTATCTTTCAGAGATGACTAATATCTTGCAACCATACCTATTGCATGCATGATGTTTATCCTTGATGCTATCAAATATAAAAGACCACTAATCATAGATCTATACAAAGATTTATCTACAACAGGTGAATCTTTATCCTTGCTCACCTTATTTCTTATACACATTGGTGTGCCAACTGGTGCACAATTCTCAAAACAAAATTTATTCAACATTTCCTTGGCATATTTACTTTGAGATATGAAAATTCCTTTATCTGACTAAAATATTTGCAATCCTAAGAAAAATGATAATTCTCCAAGCATATACATCTTAAATTCTTTCTGTATATTATTAAAAAAATCTTTTGTCATATTTTCAATGTTTCCTCCAAAAATGATGTCATCAACATATGCCACAATAATTAATTGATGCTTACCTTCTATTTTGATGTAGAGATTACTATCAATAAATCCTTTTTTGAAACCTTGAACTTGTAGGTACTTATCAAGTCTTGCATACCAAGCTTTAGGAGCTTGTTTCAATCCATACAATGCTTTCTTTAATCTACAGATATGGATACTAATATTTGAGAGAATAAATCCATCAGGTTGTTCAATGTAGACTTCTTCTTCTAGATTCCCATTTAGGAAGGCAGATTTGATGTCCATCTAAAACACTTTGAAAATTTTAAACAATTCACATGTAAGAAATATTATAATAGCCTCTAACCTTGCCACTGGTGAAAAATTTTCTTAGAAATCTATTCCTTTAATTTGAGCATATCCTTTACATACTAATCTTTCTTTATTGGTCACTTCTCCATTTACCTTCAACGTATTTTTATAAACCTATATTTTTCCTATCACATTATGATCTTTTGGTCTAGGAACTAATTCCCAAGTATCATTATTTTTTATCTAATTTAATTCTTCATCCATAGCCTCAACCCAATGCTTATCATTTCTAGCTTCTAAAAAAGTTCTAGGCTAAATTTTAGATAACAAAGAGAAATTAACTTTCTCATATTCACTTACCATCATTTTTCTAGTGTGAATTCCTTCATTTATGTTCCTAATGATGTCACTTTCATTATGATTTATCTGAACATATTTGGGTGGAGTTTGGATGTCCTTTTTCTCCTTCTTCTCATATTCATATGATTCTTCAAAATCTTCCTCTTCAATGATTTCAAGAATGTCTACTGGATCAGTGATTCTTTATGTTCCATCTTCTTCTATCCTGACACTTTTACTTTCAACAATTTTCTTGGTTCTTTTGTTATAAAATTTATAAGTTTTAATTTTTCAAGAATAACCAAGAAATATACCTTCATCTTCTCTAGATTCAAAATTTCCAAGTTTTTTGTTGGTTCTCTTTATGAATCATCTGCTACCAATTTTTTTGAAATAATCAATTATTGTTGGTTTGTCTTTTCATAGCTCATAAGGAGTCTTGTTACTATTAAATCTCAATAAGTCTCTATTTTAAATATGCAATACTATAAAAACTACCTCTCTCCAATATTTATCTGGTATTTTGGATTCATTTAGTATTGTCCTTACCATCTCATGAATTGTTCTGTTTCTCTACTCAATTACTCTATTTTGTTGTGGAGTTCTAGTTGTTGAATAATATCTCTTTATTCCATGGTCTTCACAAAATTCAATAAATTGATCTAACATGAATTGTCCTCCTCAATATGATCTTAGACACTTAATCTTCAAATTAGTTCATTCTCAACTAATGCTTTGAATGCTTTGAAATATCTGAAATCTTCTATTTTTTTCTTTAAAAACATTACCCAAGTCATACATGAAAAATAATCAATAAGCAACATAAAATATTTCTCACCTTGAGTACCTTGAGTTCTCATAGGTCCTTATAGATTAGTGTGAACAAGCTCTAACATCTAAGTGGTTGAGTACTCTTTTGTTTTGAACCACCTTTTGACCTACTTTCCATGTTGACAAGGTTCACAAAGCATGTCAAATGGCTTTGTAATCCTTGGAATATTTTGATTGCTTGATTTTTGATGATTTTGACAAGATTATTAAAAATTTTGTGACTCATTATCCTATTCCATATCCAACTTTCTTCAATTTGACTCAAAAAATATCTTTGACATTTGATGTTTGATAACATATACAAATTATTACATGTTCTCTGAGCATCTACAATCAACACATCTAAATCTTTTCTTCTAATTTCACAACCTTATAAATAAAACTTTAGTGTGTGCCCTTGATCACACATTTTACTTACACTCAAAATATTATGCTTAAGACCTTATACATAAAAAACATTTTCAATTTTAGTTTTACTATTAACCAAACTTAGTGTACCTTTTTTAGCAATTTTGGCAGTAGTATTATCTCTGAATTTCACTATGCCACCATTGATATTCTTCAAGGTTATGAACTTGATTTTGTCTCTTGTCATGTGACTTGAATATTTAATGTCAATTAACCATTGTTTTTTTTCATTTATTACATGTAAAGCTATCTATACCAACATATATTTTTTAGGTTGTTTCTTCTGCCGTGAACCTCTCTAAACTTTCTTCTTAATGAATGGAGCCTTGAACCTTTGGTCCTTCTTGACTGAATTGAGCACACTTTTACAATACCAGGCTATGTGTCTAAAGTTATTACACTTTTAACATATTATGGCCTCTTCATTAAAGCTTGATAGAGGAGCAAAAGAGTTATGGCTTCTGCTTGACTCTGCATGACTTTTCTTCTCCTTATTTCTGAAATTATTAGCCCTTTTTCAACATTCTATTTTATTATGACCATATCTATTATAATAAAAATGTTAACCATAAAAATAGGACCTATTTGTGTCTCTCTGACCTGATTTCCTTTTTTATTTCTATTCCCTCTATCCCTCTTTGTTTGAGATGTCCTCTATATTCCTAACTTCTTTCCTTTTTATTTCTTCTTTTGTAAGAGCTTTAGCATATCTCTTTTCTTTATTCTTGTCTCTAAAAGTAGTGGCCTCCCCTTTCTCTTTTTCAAATCCAATACCTATCTTATCTAACATTAATCTTTGATTTTCTAATATCATATTCAGCATATTAGTGCTATTCTTAAATTTTGAATCATTGGCTACTCTATCATTGATTACTTTATTTATTTTTTCAAGGTCTGCTTTTAAAGAAGTAATTTTAATAACATACCTTTCACATTCTTTACTTACTATTTTCAACTATGTTGTTAGATATTTTTCATTCTTATTGGCTTCTTTAAAGTGTGCTTGTAGATATTTAATTATTTCCTTTGACTCCTTTTCATTTTTCTCGATCTAGAGCTTTAATCTTTGATTTTTTTTCAAAATCTTTTAACTCTTATAAGGCAAAAATGAGTTCTCCTTCCAAATTTACTTTAGATCCATCCTGTTCTTCTTCTTAATCATCTATACTTTTACTTGTGAAGGCATATTTATGTATGGCCATGAATATAATCTCTTCTTTTTCTAAATCACTGACTCCACTATCTTTGGTTGAGTTAGGATTTTTAGAATACAGACTCTTCTTTTTAAATTCCTTCTTGAATTTTATTTTAAAATTCTTTTTGTATGTATAATTTCCTTCTTCATTATCACCATTACCCTTATTTGGGCACTTAGTTTCAAAATGTCCAATCTTTCTATAATTAAAACATTTGAAATGTATTTTTTCTTAATATTTACCTGTGCCTTTTTTTGGCTTGCAAATGAATAGAGCTCCATTGTCATCTTCATCATTTCTAAAAATGTCACTTGATTCTTGAATCTTAGCCTTCTCTTTGATGTCTCAAAATTAACTTCTCTTTTCAAGGGTTTCTCTTATTTTATCTATATCTCATATGTCATAAGAATACCATGTAGTTCATCCATCTGTAACTTGGCGAAATTCTTCCTCTTTAATTGCTGAAACTTTTACATCATATCTCAATGGTAGAGATCTCAAAATTTTTGGAACCAAAATTGATTCTTCTAAATTTTATCTAAGACCTTGAATCTAATTAACTATTTTATCAACCCACAAAAGATAACTTTCTATATTTTCTTCATCTTCAAACTCTCAAACTATCTTTTGAAAGTCTAAAGCTTGACTTGCTGAACCTTTCCACCACCTTTTAAATATTCTCAAGTTTTACCCAAGTTTCATGAACAAATTTACATTACATAACTTAAAAAAATTATGATTCACATAAACCACATAAGATAACATTTAAATATTTAACATTATTTTCACTTGCCTTCTTTTTTTTCTAGAGTAATTAAAAGTGTTTGTGGCTCTTTATATTCCTCTATTACTACTTGCCATATGTTGAATCTAAGGGTCATCAAATAAGTCTTCATCCTTATACTATAAAAAACATAATTTTTCCCATCAAACAAAGGTGCCTTATTTTTAGAGAAACCTTCATGTGATCCAACCATCGTGCTTTCTCGATCTGCCTTCAAGTTATAAAACTTTTTCAAAGGAACCTGCTCTGATACCAATTGTTAAGTATGAAATATATTAAGAGGGGGGAGGTAAATCAATATATTATATATCTTATTTTTTAATCAAATTACTTTTCTTTAACCACTTAACCACACATTCAAGATATGTAATAAAATTAAAATAATAATAATAATATGCACTAGATAAGAGAGAGAGAGAGAGAGAGAGAGAGAGAGAGAGAGAGAGAGAGAGAGAGAGAGAGAGACCACAATTTTATGTGGAAACCTAAAGTGGAAAAAATCATGAAGAATAATCTCAAGTATATGAATGAACACCAACTTAAATTACAAAGTTTTCAAGAACCAACTTACAGGAGTACTAACCCATAAGAGCACCAACCCCTTGGAAGGATTTGTGAGCACTAACCCACAGGAACACCAACTCCTCGTATATAAAACACAACTATCTCTTAATGTTACTTACTTAACAAATGATAGAAATCTAGAATATCTCTTGCTTTTATCTCTTCAAAAATAAATACAAACCATACACTCTCTTCCATATTAAAAATGGCTTCTCAAGCCTTTATTTATAGCTTTCCAAATGACCTTTGGCATTCACCCTTTGTGACCCTTCAATCCTCATGTAAAATGGCACCAAACTTACATGATCCTTCATTTCCTTGCATTTGAAAAGTCATATGGTGACCCTTTATTATCAAAATCATCTTTTCCTCTTTTGTCTTTATCTTGGTGACTTTTCATATTCCTCAAAGTGTCCCTTCCTATAAAAATGTGCCATACCCTCTTTTGTCTTCACATGGTGATTTTTGAAATTCTTCAAGATGACTCTTCATGAGAAAATACATCCCATTCCTCTTTCGTATTTTACCCTGTGACTCTTTGAATTCTCCATAGGCCCTCTTTTGGCCTATATGCAACTAAAAATATATTCATTAATATTAAATAAATATTAACACACATTAGCTAAGATATGATTATTAAAAACACCATTAAATACAATGGGACCTTTATCACCAATAATGATAGACCTTTTGCATCAATGACAATATTTTTAATAATCTCCTCCTTTGTCATTGATGGCAACCTCAAACTGAAACTATCACATTCTGAAACTTGTACATACTACCATCTGAAAAACATATAATAAATCTCTCTCTTATTGTAGCAACTTATACCTATTTTTTGTACTTATTTCTACACCTGTATCTATACTTGTACATATTATTCTCCTCCTTTGACATCAATGATAAAGGGCTTACCTAGAGCTAACACTTAGCTCCCCCTTAACTGATGTTAAAACTCAATGGTGGGAAGTAAAAGAAATTACTCCCAACTTGTCTTGTAGATATTCAAATATGTATTTTGGTAGTGCCCTTGTGAAAATATCTACAATCTGCTCTATAGTAATGATATAATCCATCTTAACCTATTGATTTACAACCTGTTCTCTCAAGAAGTGATATCTAATGGGAATATATTTTGTTCTTGAATGCATCACTGGATTTTTTAAAATATTAATAAAACTTGTGTTGTCATAAAAAATATAAATATGTTCATCATATTTTACCCTAATATCTTTCAAAGTTTTCTTCATCCAAAGAACTTGAGTACAACCTAATTCTATTGTAATATATTCTACTTTAACTGTATAAAGTAATACTAAATTTTGCTTTTTGCTTAGCTATGATACTAAGCTATCACTAAGGAAGAAATATCCTCTACTTGTACTCTTTCTGTCATCCAAGCACTCCACCCAATCTGAATCTATATAAATAACCAAAGTGAAATCTCTACTTTTGGGATACCACAATCTATAATCCAATGTCCCCTTAATATATATGAATATTCTCTTCACCAACTGAACATGACTATCTTTTAGATATGATTTATATCTTGCAACCATACTTACTACATGCATGATGTTTGGCCTCAATGCTATCATATATAAAATAATATCAATCATAGATCTATACAAATATTACTTTGCAATAAGTGAATCTTCATCCTTGCTCACTTTATTTCCTATACACATTAGTGTGCCAACTGTTGTACAATCCTCTAAACTAAATTTCTTCAACATTTCCTTGGCATATTTACTTTGAGATATAAAAATTCCTTTATCTGACTAAAATAATTGTAATCCTAATAAAAATGACAATTCTCCAAGCATAGACATCTCAAATTCTTTTTACATATTATTAGAATTTTTTTTTTCATCTTTTCAATATTTTTTTCAAAAATGATGTCATCAACATATACTACAACAATCAATTGATGCTCACCTTCTATTTTGATGTAGAGATTATTATCAACAAATCTTCTCTTGAAACCTTGATCCTGCAAGTACTTATCAAGTCTTACATACCAAGCTCTAGGAGCTTGTTTCAATCCATACAATGCTTTCTTCAATCTTCATACATGGCTACTAATATTTAAGAAAATAAATACCTTAGGATGTTCAATTTAGACTTCTTATTCTAGATTCCTATTTAGAAAGGTAGATTTGACATCTATGTAAAACACTTTGAAAATTCTAAACATTGCATATGTAAGAAACATTCTAATAGCCTCTAACCTTGTTACTGGTGCAAAAGTTTCTTCACAATCTATTCTCTCAATTTAAGCATATCCTTTACATACTAATCTTGCTTTATTCCTGGTCACTTCTCCATTTTTATTCAACTTATTTCTATAAACCCATTTTGTTCCTATCACATTATGATCTTTTGGTCTAGGCACTAATTCCCAAGTATCATTCTTTTCTATCTAATTTAATTCTTCATCCATAGCCTTAACCCAATGCTTATCATGTCTAGCTTCTAAAAAAATTCTAGGCTGAATATTAGATAACAAAGAGAAATTAACTTGCTCAGATTCACTTACCATCATTCTTATGGTGTGAATTCCTTCATTTATGTCCCTAATGATGTCACTTTCATTATGATATCTTTGAACATATTTGGATGGAGTTTTGATATCTTTTTTCTCTTTCTCATCTTCATCTGATTCTTTAAAATCTTCCTCTCCAATGATTTCAGAAATGTCTAGTAGATCATTGATTCTTTATGTTCCATCCTTTTATATATTAACACTTGCACTTTCAACAATTTTCTTGGTTATTTTGTTATAACATTTATAAGCTTTACTTTTGCAATAATAACTAAGAAATATACCTTCATCTGCTTTAGATTCAAATTTTCTAAGATTTTCTTTGATTTTTTTTATGAAGAATCTATTGCCAAAAACTCTAAAATAATCAACTATTGTTGGTTTGTCTTCCCATAGCTCATAAGGAGTCTTGTTACTATTCACTCTCAATAATTCTCTATTATAAATATGCACTACTTTAAAAACTAGCTCTCTCTAATATTTATTTGATATCTTGGATTCATTTAGTATTGTCCTCACCATCTCCTAAATTATTTTATTTCTCTGCTTAATTACTCCATTTTGTTGTGGAGTTCTGACTATTGAGTAATGTTTCTTTATTCTATGATCTTCATAAAACTCAATAAATTGATCTGACATGAATTCTCCTCCTTGATATGATCTTAGACACTTAATCTTCAAACTGGTTTCATTCTCAACTAATGTTTTGAATGCTTTGAAATGTCTGAAAGCTTCTATTTTTTTATTTAAAAACATTACCCAAATCATATGTGAAAAATCATCAATAAGAAACATGAAATATTTCTCACCTTGAGTACTTTGAGTTCCCATAGGTCCACATAGATCAATGTGAACAAGCTCTAACATCTGAGCGGTCGATTACTCTTTTTTTTTAAATTACCTTCTGGCCTAATTCTCATAATAACAAGGTTCATAAAGCATGTTAGATGGCTTTGTAATCTTTTAAATATTTTTGAATGCTTAATTTTTGTTAATGTTGACAAGATTATCATAATTTATGTGACCCATTCTCTTGTGCCATAGCCAACTTTCTTCAAATTGACTCAAATAACATCTTTGACCTTTGATGTCTGATAACATATATAAATTATTACCTATTTTTTGAGCATCTGCAATCAACACATCTAAATATTTTCTCTTAATTTCATAACCTTATACATAAAAATTTAGTGTGTGCCCCTGATCACACATTTGACTTACACTCAAAAGATTATTCTTAAAACCTTCTACATACAAATTACCATTATCTAAACTTAGTGTACTTTTTCTAGCAATTCGGGTAGTAATATTATCTCTAAATTTCAATGTGCCAACATTGATCCTCTTCAAAGTTATGAACTTATTTTTGTCTCCTATCATGTGCCTCAAACATCCACTATCAATGAACCATGATTTTTCTTCATTTCTTGTGTTCAAATCTATCTATACTAATATAGATTTTTTAGGTTGTTTCTTCTACCATGAACATGTCTGAATTTTCTTCTTGATGAATGGAGCCTTGAAACTCTGGTTCTTCTTGACTAATTCAAACATACTTCTCCAGTATTGAGCTATGTGTCTATAATTTTTTTACTTGTAACATATTATGGCCTCTTCATTAAAGCCTAATAGAGGAGAAAAAGAGTTATTGCTTCTGCTTGACTCTACATGACTTTCCTTATCCTTATTTCTAAAATTGTTAGCCCTTTTTTGACATTCTATTTTCTTATGACCATATCTATTACAATAAAAATAGTAACCATAAAAATAGGACCTATTTGTGTACCTCTGACCTGATTACTTTTTATAGCTCTATTCTCTCTAGCCTTCTTTGTTTGAGAAGTCCTATGTACTCTTAATTTATTCCCTTTTTATTTCTTCTTTTGTAAGAGCTTCAACATAGCTCTTTCATTTTTCCTTATCTATGAAAATAGTGGCCTTCCCTTTCTCTTTTTCAAATCTGATACTTGTCTTATCTAACATTGATCTTTGATTTTCTAATATCTTATTTAACATATTAGTGGTATTCTCAAATTTTAAATTATTGGCTACTCTATCATTGATTGCTTTATTTATTTTTTTAATGTCTACTTTTAAAGAATAAATTTTAATAACATACCTTTCACATTCTTTACTTAGTATTTTCATCTGTGTTGTTAGATCATTCTTTTTGGCTTCTTCAAAGTGTGTTTGTAGATCTTCAATTATTTTCTTTGACTTATTTTCATTTTTCTTAATCTAGAGCTTTAATTTTTTATTCTTATTTTCAAGAGCTTTTAACTCTTCTAAGGCACAAATGAGTTCCCCTTCTAGATTCACTTCAGCTTCATCCTGTTATTCTTCTTGATCATTTATACTTTTACTTATAGAGGCATTTTTATATATGGCCATGAATAGAATCTCTTCTTCTTTTGAATCATTGAATCCACTATCTTCTACTGAGCTAGGATCTTTAGAATAGAAAATCTTCTTCTTAAATTCCTTCTTGAATTCTCCTTTGAAATTCTTTTTATATGTAGACATTCCTTCTTCATTATCACCATTACCTTTATCTAGGTACTTAGCTACAAAATATCCAATCAGTCCACAATTAAAATATTTGCAAGGTAATTTTACTTGATATTTACCTATGCCCTTTTTTGGCATGCAAATGAATAAAGCTTCATTGTCATCTTCATCATCACTTGAAATGTCACTTGATTCTTGAATCTTATCCTTCTCTTTCTTTGATGTCTTGAAAGCACTCTTTGAGGGTTTCTCTTATTCAATCCACATCTCATATGTTATAAGAATACCATGTAACTCATCCATGTTTATTTTGGCTAAATTATTCATCTCTTTAATTGCCAAAACTTTTGCATCATATCTCAATGGTAGAGATCTCAAAACTTTTTGAACCACAATTAATTCTTCTAAATTTTCTTCAAGACTTTGAATCTGATTAACTATTTGATCAACTCGAAAAAGATAACTTGCTATATTTCCTTCCTCTTCTATCTTCAAACTCTCAAACTATCTTTTGAAAGTCTGAAGCTCGAATTGTTGAACCTTTCTATTACCTTTGTAAATATTATCAAGTTTTACCCAAGTTTTATGATCAAATTTACATTTCATAACTTTAATAAATTATGATTCATATTAACCACATAAAATAGCATTTAAATCTTTATCATTATTTTCACTTACCTTCTTTTCTACCATAGTAGTTATAAATATAGGGGCTCTTCATATTCCTCTACCATTGCTTGCCATATGTCAAATCTAAGGGCCATCAAATAAGTATTCATCCTTATGCTCCAAAAAACATAATTTGTCTTATCAAATAAAAGTGCCTTATTTTTAAAAAAAAAAAATTCATGTGATCCAGTCATCGTGCTTTCTCGATCTACCTTCAAGCTGTAAATTTTTTTTAAAGGAACCTACTGTAATACCAATTGTTAATCATAAAATATACTAAGAGGTTAGAGGTGAATCAATATATTATATATCTTATTTATTAAAAAAAATTCTTTTCTTTAATCACTTAACCACACATTCAAGATATGTAATAAAACTGAAATAATAATATACACCACACAAGAGAGAGAGAGAGAGAGAGAGAGAGAGAGAGAGAGAGAGAGAGAGAGAGAGAGAGAGAGAGAGAGAGAGAGTAAATTTTTACAAGAAAACCCATAGTGGTAAAAAAATGGATAATAATCTCAAGTATATGAATGAGCACTAACTCAAATTACCAAGTTTTCAAGCACCAACTTGCAGGAGCACCAACCCATTTGTCTAATACCAATAAAATAACTATTTGTGAGCACAAACTCACAAGATCACCAACCCCTTGTAAGGATTTTGGAATAGTAACCCATAGGAGCACCAACCCCTTTTATGTATAAAACACAACTATCTCTTAATGTTGCTTATTTAATAAATAATAGAACTCTACAATATCTCTTATTTTTCTCTCTTCAAAAACAAATACAAACCATGCACTCTCTTGCATATTAGAAATGGAATTTCAAACCTTTATTTATATCTTTCTAAATGATCTTTTATATTCACCCTTTGAGACCCTTCAATCCTCATGAAAAATAGTGCCAAAATTGCATGACCCTTCATATCCTTGTATTTGAAAAGTCATATGGTGACCCTTCATAAGCAAAATCATCCTTTCTTTTTTTGTCTTTATCTTGGTGACTTTTTGTATTCCTCAAAGTGTCCCTTCATGGAAAAATGCATCATAGCCTCTTTTGTATTTACATGGTGACTCTTGGAATTCCTCAAGATAACTCTTCATGAGAAAATATGTCCCATTCCTCTTTTGTCTTTTACCCCGTGACTCTTTGACTTCTCCATGGGCCCTCTTTTGACTTATATGCAACCAAAAATATATTCATTAATATTAAATAAATATTAACACACATTATCCAAGATATGAATATTAAAAATAATATTAAATGCAATAGGACCTTTATCACTAATAATGCTAGACCTTTGATATCAATGACATTATTTCCACTAATCTCCCCCTTTGTCATTGATGGCAATCTCAAACTAAAACTTCTACATCCTGAAACTAGTACATACTACCATTTTAAAAACATACAATAACTCCCACTTATTGTAGCAACCTATACTTATTTCTACACTTGTACCTATTATTTTCCCTCTTTGACATCAATGGCAAAGGGCCTATTTAGAGCTAACACTTAGCTATCCCTTAACAAATGTTGAACCTCAATGGTATAAAGTAAAATAAATTACTTCCAACTTGTCCCATAGATACTCAGATGTGTCTTTTGATAGTGCCTTTGTGAAAATATCTACAATCTACTCTGTAGTACTGATATAGTCCATCTTAACTTGTTGATCTACAACCTTCTCTCTCAAGAAGTGATATCTAATGAAAATATGTTTTATTCTTGAATGCATCCCTAGATTCTTTGAAATATTAATAGCATTTGTGTTGTCAAAAAAAATAAAAATAGGTTCATCATATTTTACCTTGATATCTTTCAAAGTTTGCTTTATCTAAAACACTTGAGTAAAACATAATACCACTACAATATATTCTATTTCAGCTGTAGAAAGTGATACTAAATTTTGTTTCTTACTTAGCCATGATACTAAGCTATCACCAAAGAAGAAATATCCTCCAATTTTACTCTTTATATCATCTAAGCACACTGCCTAATCTAAATCTATATATGAAACCAAAGTGAAATCTCTACCTATAGGATACCACAATCTATAATCCAATGTCCCCTTGATATATCTGAATATTGTCTTCACCAATTAAACATGACTATCTTTTAGAGATGACTGATATCTTGAAACCATATCTACTACATGAATGATTTTTAGCCTTGATGCTATCAAATATAAAAGATTACCAATCATAGATCTATATAAATATTTATTTGCAATAGGTGAATATTCATCCTTGCTCACCTTATTCTTTGTACATATTAGTGTGCTAACAAGTGCACAATCTTTAAAACAATTTTTTTTTAACATTTCCGTGGCATAGTTACTTTGAGATATGAAAATTTATTTATCTGACTAAAATATTTGCAATCCTAAGAAAAATGACAATTCTCCAAGTATAGAGATCTCAAATTCTTTTTGCATATTATTAGAAATTTTTTTCATCATTTTTTCAATGTTTTTTCCAAAAATGATGTCAAAAACATATACCACAATAACCAATTGATACTCACCTTCTATTTTAATATAGAGATTACTGTCAGCAAATCCTCTCTTAAAACCTTGATCCTATAGGTACTTTTCAAGTCTTGCATACCAAGCTCTGAGAGCTTGTTTCAATCCATACAATGCTTTCTTCAATATGCATACATGGCTACTAATATTTGAGAGAATAAATCCATTAAAATACTTAATGTAGACTTCTTCTTCTAGATTCCCATTTAGAAAGGTAGATTTGACATCCATCTAAAATACTTTAAAATTTTTAAACACTGCATATGTAAAAAACATTCTAATAGCCTCTTAAATTGCCACTAGTGAAAAAGCTTTTTTAAAATCTATTCTCTCAATTTGAGCATGTCTTTTACATACTAATCTTGCTTTATTCCTGATCACTTCTCCATTTTCATTCAACTTATTTTTATAAACCCATTTTGTTTCTATCACATTATGATCTTTTGGTCTAGGCACTAATTCCCAAGTATCATTCTTTTCAATATGATTTAATTCTTTATTCATAGCCTTAAGCTAATGCTTATCATGTCTAGCTTCTAAAAAAGTTCTAGGCTGAATTCTGGATAACAAAGATAAATTAACTTACTTAGATTCACTTGTCATCATTTTTTTGGTGTTAATTCATTCATTTATGTCCATGATGATGTAACTTTCATTATGATTTCTCTAAACATATTTGGATGGAGTTTTGATGTCTTTTTTCTCTTTCTTCTCATCTTTATCTGATTCTTTAAAATCTTCTTCTTCAATGATTTCAAGAATATCTATTAGATCACTGATTCTTTGTGTTCCATCTTCTTCTATCCTAACACTTAAAATATCAACAATTTTTTGGTTATTTTGTTATAACATTTATAATCTTTAATTTTGCAAAAATAAAAAATAAATATACCTTCATCTGCTCTAGATTCAAACTTCTCAAGTTTTTCATCGGTTCTCTTTATGAAGCATCTACTACTAAAAACTCTAAAATAATCAACTATTGCCAGTTTGTTTTTCCATAGCTCATAAGAAGTCTTATTACTATTGACTCATAATGCTCTATTCTTAATATGTATTGCTATAGAAAATACCTCTCTCCAATATTTATCTAGTATCTTAAATTCATTTAGCCTTGTCCTCACCATGTCTTAAACTATTTTGTTTCTCTGCTCAATTACTCCATTTTATTGTGGAGTTTTGGCTGTTGAATAACATCTTTTTATTTTATGATAAAAAAAACTCAATAAATTGATCTAACATGAATTCTCCTCCTTGATATGATCTTATAAACTTAATCTTCAAACTGGTTTCATTCTCAACTAATGCTTTGAATACTTTGAAATGTCTAAAATCTTTTAATTTTTTCTTTAAAAACATTACCTAAGTCATACGTGAAAAATCATCAATAAGTAACATGAAATATTTCTTATCTTAAGTACTTTAAGTTCTCATAGGTCCACATAGATCAGTGTGAATAAGCTTTAAAATCTGAGTGGTCGAGTACTCTTTTATTTTGAACCTCCTTCTAGCCTACTTCCCATACTGACAAGGTTCACAAAGCGTGTCAAATAGATTTATAATTTTTGAAAGATTTTTGACTAATTAATTTTTTCTAATATTGACAATATTGTAAAAAATTTATGTGACCCATTACCCTGTGCCATATCTAAATTTACTCAATTTGAATCAGACAACATCTTTGACCTTTGATGTCTGATTTCATATACAAATTATTGCCTTTTTTTGAGCATTTGCAATCAACACATCTAAATCTTTTCTCCTAATTTCATAACCTTTTGCATAAAAATTTAGTGTGTGCCCTTGATCAAATATTTTACTTACACTCAAAATATTATGCTTAAGACCTTCTACATACAAAATATTTTTAGTTTTAGTTTTGTCATTATCCAAACTTAGTGTACCTTTTTGGAGAATTTTGGTAGTAGTATTATCTCTTAATTTCACTGTGCCATCATTGATCTTCTTCAAGGTTATGAAATTGAATTTGTCTCCTATCATGTGCCTCAAACATTCACTATCAATGAACCGTGGCTTTTCTTTATTATTACATGTAAAGCTATCTATACCAACATAGATTTTTTAGATTGTTTCTTCTACCATAAATTTGTCGAAACTTTCTTCTTGATGAATGGAGCTTTGAAAATCTAGTCTTTCTTGATTAAATCAAACACCCTTCTATAGTACCCAGATATATGTCTGAATTTGTTGTACTATAACATATTATAGCTTCTTCAATAAATCCTGATAGAGGAGCAAAAGAGTTATTTCTTCTGCTTGACTCTACATGACTTTCTTTCTCCTTATTTCTAAAATTGTTAACCCTTTTTTGACATTTTATTTTATTATAACCATATCCATTACAATAAAAATAGTAAACATAAAAATAGGACCTATTTTTGAATCTCTGACCTGATTTCCTTTTATAGCTATGTTCTCTCTAGCCTTTTTTGTTTGAGATGTCTTATGTATTCTTAACCTCTTCCCTTTTTATTTCTTCTTTTGTACGAGATTCAACATAGCTCTTTCCTTTTTCCTTGTATTTGGAAGTAGTGGCCTTCCCCTTTTTTTTTTCAAATTCAATACCTATCTTATCTAACATTGATCTTTGATTTTTTAATATCTTATACAACATATTAATGTTATTCTCAAATTTTGAATCATTGGTTGCTCTATCATTGAATGTTTTATTTATTTTCTCAAGGTGTGCTTTTAAAGAAGCAATTTTAATAACATACCTTTCACATTATATACTTAATATTTTCAACTTTATTGTTATATCTTCTTTATTCTTCTTGGATTCTTCAAAGTGTGCTTGTAGATCTTCAATTATTTCCTTTGATTCTTTTTCATTTTTCTTGATCTGGAGCTTTAATTTTTTATTCTTCCTTTCAAGAGCTTTTAACTCTTCTCAGGCACAAATGAGTTTTCCTTCCAAATTCACTTCAACTTCATCCTATTCTTCTTATTTATCATATGTACTTTTACTTATGAAGGCATATTTACATATGGCCATGAATAGAATCTCTTCTTCTTTTGAATCACTGACTCCACTATCTTCGACTGAACTAGGATATTTAGAATACAAGCTCTTCTTCTCAAATCTCTTCTTAACTTTTCCTTTGAAAATTTTATTGTATGTAGACTTTCCTTCTTCATTTTCACCATTACCCTTATCTAGGTACTTAGCTATAAAATGTCTAATATTTCCACAATTAAAACATTTGAAAGGTAATTTTCCTTAATATTTATTTGTGCCCTTTTTGGGCTTGCAAATGAATAGAGTTCCATTGTCATCTTCATCATCACTAGAATTATCACTTGATTCTTGAATCTTAGCCTTATATTTTTTTGATGTCTTGAAAGCAGCTTCTCTCTTTGATGGTTTTTCTTGTTCGATCCACATCTCATATGCCATAAGAATACCATGTAGCTCATCCATGTTTATCTTGGATAAATTATTCATATCTTAAATTGCTAAAACTTTTGCATCATATCTCAATGGTAGAGATCTCAAAACTTTTTGAACCATAATTGATTCTTCTAACTTTTCTCCAAGACCTTGAATCTGACTAAGTATTTGATCAACCCACAAAAGATAACCAGCTATATTTTCTTCCTCTTCCATCTTCAAACTCTCAATCTATCTTTTAAAAGTCTAAAGCATGGCTTGCTGAACCTTTCCATCACCTTTGTAAATATTCTCAAGTTTCACCCAAGTTTCATGAGAAAATTTATATTTCATAACTTTAACAAATTATGATTCACATAAACCACATAAAATAACATTTGAATCTTTATAATTATTTTCAGTTGCCTTCTTTTCTATTAGAGTAGTTACAAGTGTTTATGGTTCTTCATATTCCTCTATCACTTCTTTCCATTTGTCAAATCCAAGGGCCTTCAAATAAGTCTTCATCTTTATGCTCCAAAAAACATAATTTATCCCATCAAATAAAGGTGCCTTTTTTGTAAAAAAACCTTCATGTGATCCAACAATCATGCTTTCCTCATCTACCTTTAATATGTAATTTTTTTTCAAAGGAACCTGCTCTAATACCAATTGTTAAGCATGAAATATACTGAGAGGGGGGAGGTGAATCAGTATATTATATATCTTATTTCTTAAGAAAAATCATTTTTTTTAACTACTTAACCACACATTCAAGATATGCAATAAAATTGAAATAATAATATGCACCACATGAGAGAGAGAGAGAGAGAGAGAGCAAATTTTTACATGGAAACCCAAAGTGAGAAAAATCATGAAGATTAATCTCAAGTATATGAATGATCACCAACTCAAATTACAAAATTTTCAAACACCAACTTATATGAGCATCAACGCCTTTATCGAGCACCAACACAACAACTATTTGTGAGCACCAAGCCCTTGCAAGGATTTGTGAGCACTAACCCACATGAGTACCAACCCCTCTTGTGTATAAAACACAACTATCTCTTAATGTTGCTTACTCAACAAATGATAGACCTCTATAATATCTCCTACTTTTTTCTCTTTTAAAACAAATAAAAACCATGTACTCTCTTATATATTACAAATGACTTTTCAAGCCTTTACTTATAGATTTCTAAATGAAATTTGGCATTCACCCTTTTTGACCCTTAAATTATCATAGAAAATGATGTAAAACTTGTATGGCCCTTCGTATCCTTACATTTAAAAAGTGATATGGTGACCCTTCATAAGCAAAAGCATCATTTCCTCTTTTATCTTTATCTTGGTGACTTTTCTTATTCCTCAAAGTGTCCCTTCATGGAAAAATACACCATACCCTCTTTTTTCTTCACATGATGACTCTTAGAATTTCTCAAGATGACTCTTCATAAGAAAATTCATCCTATTCATATTTTATCTTTTACCCCATGACTCTTTGACTTCTCCATGGGCCCTCTTTTGACTTATATAAAACCAAAAATATATTCATTAATATTAAATAAATATTAACACACATTAGCCAAGATATGAATATTAAAAACACTATTAAATGTAATGGGGCCTTTATCACCAATAATTCTAGACCTTTGACATCAAATGATAATATTACCAATAATATTCTCTTTTGTCATTGATGGTAACCTCAAACTAAAACTGTAACATCTTAAAACCTACACATGCTACCATCTAAAAAACATACAGTAACTCCCCCTTACTGTAGTAATCTGTACCTATTTCTACACCTATACCTATACATATACCTATTATTCTCCCTCTTTGACATCAATGAAAAAGGGCCTACTTGGAGCTAACACTTAGCTCCCCCTCAACTGATATTGAACCTCAATGGAAGGAATTAAAAGAAATTACTCTCAACTTGTCTCACAGATAATCAAATATGTCTTTTGGTAGTACTTTTATGAAAATATCTACAATCTACTCTATAGTACTCATTTACTCCATCTTAATTTTTTGATTTACAACCTACTCTCTTAAGAAGTGATATATAATGAGAATATGTTTTGTTCTTGAATGCATCACTAGATTCTTCAAAATATTAATATCACTTGTGTTGTCATAAAAATTATAAATAAGTTCATCATATTTTACCTTGATATATTCCAAAGTTTGCTTCATCCAAAGCACTTAAGTACAACATAATACTATTGTAATATATTATGTTGTAACTGTAGAAAGTGATACTAAATTGTTCTTCTTTCTTAGCTATGATACTAAGCTATCACCAAGGAAGAAAGCTCCTCTACTTGTACTTTTTCCATCATCCAAGCACGCTACCCAATTTGAATCTATATAAGCAACCAAAATAAAATCTCTATCTATAGGATACCACAATCCATAATCCAATGTCCCATTGATATATTTAAATATTCTCTTCACCAACTGAACATGACTATCTTTTGGAGATGACTGATATCTTGCAACCATATCTACTATATGCATGATTTTTGGCCTTGATATTGTCAAATATAAAAAACTACCAATTGTATATATATACAAAGATTGATCTACAATAGGTGAATCTTCATCCTTACTCACCTTATTTCTTATACATATTGGTGTGCCAATTGCTGTACAATCCTCAAAACTAAATTTTTTCAACATTTTCTTAGCATATTTACTTTGAGATATGAAAATTATTTTATCTGACTAAAATATTTTTAATCCTAAGAAAAATAAAAATTCTCCACGCATAGACAATTCAAATTATTTTTGCATATTATTAGAAAATTCTTTTATCATCTTTTCAATGTTTCCTCTAAAAATGATCTCATCAACATATACCATAACAATCAATTGATGCTCACCTTATGCTTTGATATAGAGATTACTGTTAGTAAATCATCTCTTGAAACCTTGATCTTATAGGTACTTATCAAGTCTTACATAACAAGCTCTGGGAGCTTATTTCAATCCATATAATTCTTTTTTCAATCTGCATACATAGTTATTAATATTTGAGAGAATAAATCACTCAGGCTGCTCAATGTAGACCTCTTCTTCTAGATTCCCATTTAAGAAGGTAGATTTGATTTTCATTAAAAATACTTTGAAATTTTTAAACACTGCATATGTAAGAAACATTTTAATAGCCTCTAACCTTGCCATTGGTGAAAAAAATTCTTCAAAATCTATTCTCTTAATTTGAGCATATCTTTTACATACTAATCTTGATTTATTCCTGGTCACTTCTCCATTTTCATTCAACTTATTTATATAAACCCATTTTGTTCCTATCACATTGTGATCTTTTGGTCTAAGAATTAATTCCCAAATATCATTTTTTTAATCTGATTTAATTCTTCATCCATAACCTTAACCTAATGCTTATCATGCCTAGCTTCTAAAAAAGTTCTATGTTGAATTTTGGATAATAAAAAGAAATTAACTTACTCAGATTCACTTACCATCATTATTTTAGTGTGAATTCCTTCATTTATGTCCCTAATGATGTCACTTTCATTATGATTTATTTGAACATGTTTATATGGAGTTTTGATGTCCTTTTTCTCCTTCTTCTCATCTTCATCTGATTCTTTAAAATCTTCCTCTTTAATGATTTTAAGAATATCTACTGGATCACTAATTTTTTATGTTCCATTTTATTCTATCTTGACACTTACATTTTTAACAATTTTCTTGGTTCTTTTATTATAACATTTATAAGCTTTATTTTTTAAATATTAACCAAGAAATATACCTTTATCTACTCTAGATTCAAACTTTCCATACTTTTTATCAGTTCTTTTTATGAAGCATCTATTGCCATAAAATCTAAAATAATTAATTGTTATTAGTTTGTCTTTCCATAGCTCATATAGAGTCTCATTACTATTGAATCTCAATAATTCTCTATTATGAATATGCATTACTATAGAAATTGCCTCTCCAATATTTATCAGGTATCTTAGATTCATTTAGCATTGTCCTTGCTATCCCTTGAACTATTCTATTTCTCCACTCAACTACTCCAATTTGTTATGGAATTTTGATTGTTGAATAATATCTCTTTTTTTCATAGTCTTCACAAAACTCAATAAATTTATCTAACATGAATTCTCCTCCTCGATATGATCTTATACACTTAATCTTTAAAATGGTTTCATTCTCAACTAATATTTTGAATGCTTTAAAATGTCTGAAAGCTTCTAATTTTTTCTTTAAAAACATTATCCAAGTCATATATGAAAAATCATCAATAAACAACGTGAAATATTTATTATCTTGAGTACTTTGAGTTCTCATAGGTCTACATAAATAAGAGTAAACAAGCTCTAACATTTGAGTGGTTGAGTACTCTTTTATTTTAAACCAGCTTCTAGCCTACTTCCTATGCTAACAAGATTCACAAAGCGTGTCAGATAGCTTTGTAATCTTTGGAAGATTTCTGACTGCTTGCTTTTTGCTGATGGTTATAAGATTTCCAAAATTTATGTCACCCATTTTCTTGAGCCATATCCAAATTTATTCAATTTTACTCAAATAACATATTTGACCTTTGATGTCTGATAACATATATAAATTATTGTCTGTTCTCTGAGCATCTGCAATCAACACATCTTAAAATTTTATCATAATATAAAAAAAATTTGCATAAAACTTTAGTGTGTGCCCCTGATCACACATTTGAATTACACTCAAAATATTATGCTTAAGACCTTCTATATACAAAAAAAATTAAGTTTTAGTTCTACCATTATCCAAACTTAGTGTACCTTTTTTGGCAATTCTCACTGTAGTATTATCTCTAAATTTCATTGTGCCATTATTTATCTTCTTCAAGGTTATGAGCTTGATTTTGTCTCCTTTCATGTGCCTCGAACATCCAATATCAATGAACTATGACTTTTCTTCATTTCTTGCATACAAAGATATCTATACCAACATAGATTTTTTAGGTTGTTTTTTTTGTCATTAACCTGTCTGAATTTTGTTCTTGATGAATAGAGACTTGAAACTTTGGTGCTTCTTGACTAAGTTGAATACACTTCTACAGTACCAATTTATGTGTCTAAATTTTTTACACTTGTAATATATTATGGCCTCTTCATTAAAGCCTAATAGAGGAGAAAAAGAGTTATTGCTTCTACTTGACTCTACATAACTTTTATTCTCCTTATATCTAAAATTATTAGCCCTTTTTTGACATTATATTTTCTTATGACCATATCCATTACAATAAAAATAGCAAATATAAAAATAGGACTTGTTTGTGTATCTCTGACCTGATTGTTTTTTATAGCTCTATTCCCTCTAGTCTTCTTTGTTTGAGATGTCCTATGTATTCTTAACCTCTTCTCTTTTTATTTCTTCTTTTGTAAGAGCTCCAACATAGCTCTTTCCTTTTTCTTTATCTTTGAAAGTAGTGGCCTCCCCTTTCTCTTTTTCAAATCTAATACCTATCTTATTTGATATTGATCTTTGATTTTCTAATATCTTATTCAATATATTAGTGTTATTCTTAAATTTTGAATCATTGGCTGCTCTATCATTGATTATTTTATTTGTTTTCTCAAGGTCTACTTTTAAATAATTAATTTCAATAACATACCTTTCACATTCTGTACTTACTATATTAAACTATGTTGTTAGATCTTTTTCATTCTTCTTGGCTTCTTCAATGTGTATTGTAGATCTTCAATTATTTTCTTTGACTCCTTTTCATTTTTCTTGATCTGAAGCTTTAATATTCAATTATTATTTTCAAGATATTTTAACTCTTCTAAGGCACAAATGTGTTCTCCTTCTAGCTTCACTTCTACTTCATCCTGTTATTCTTTTTTATCATCTATACTTTTAAATACAGAGGCATCTTTATGTATGGCCATGAATAGAATCTCTTCTTCTTCTGAATCACTGACTTCACTATCTTCAACTAAGCTAGGATCTTTAGAATACAAAATCTTCTTCTCAAATCCATTCTTGAATTTTCCTTTGAAATTCTTCTTGTATGTATATTTTCCATCTTCATTGTCATCATTACCCTTATCTAGGTACTTAGCTACAAAATGTCTAATTTTTCCACAATTAAAATATTTAAAAGGTAATTTTATTTTTATATTTACCTGTGCCCTTTTTTGACTTGCAAATGAATAAAGATCCATTGTCATCTTCATCATCACTATAACTCTCACTTGATTCTTGAATCTTAGCCTTCTCTTTCTTTGATGTCTTAAAAGCAGCTTCTCTCTTTTAGGGTTTCTCTTGTTTAGTCTACATCTCATATTCTATAAGAATACCATGTTGCTCATCCATATTTAGCTTAAATAAATTATTCATATCTTCAATTACTAAAACTTTTACATCATATCTCAATAGTAGAGATCCCAAAAAAATTTGAACCATAATTGATTCTTCTAACTTTTCTCCAAGACCTTGAATCTGATTAACTATTTGATCAACCTGCAAAAGATAACTTACTATATTTTCTTCTTCTTCCATCTTCAAACTCTCAAACTATCTTCTAAAAGTATGAAGCTTGGCTTGCTAAACCTTTCCATCACCTTTGTAAATATTCTAAAGTTTTACACAAGTTTCATGAGAAGATTTACATTACATAACTTTAAAAAATTATGATTTATATAAAATAGCATTTAAAGCTTTAACATTATTTTTACTTACTTTTTTTTCTATCAGATTTGTTACAAGTATTTGTGGCTCTTCATATTCCTCTACCACTGCTTGCCATATGTCAAATCCAAGGGTCATCAAATAAGTCTTCATCCTTATGCTCTAAAAAACATAATTTGTCCCATCAAACAAAGGTACCTTATATGTAGAAAAACCTTCATGTGATCTAACCATCATGCTTTCTTGATCTACCTTCAAGCTGTAATACTTTTTCAAAGGAACCTGATTTGATACCAATTTTTAAGCACAAAATATAGTGATAAGGGGGAGGTGAATCAGTATATTATATATTTTATTTCTTAAACAAATTCCTCTTCTTTAACCACTTAACCACATATTCAAGATATGTAATAAAATTGAAATAATAATATGCACCACACAAGAGAGAGAAAGAGACACTAAATTTTTATATGAAAACCTAAAGTGATAAACATCATAGAGAATAAAATCAAGTATATGAATGAGGTTTAACTCAAATTACAAAGTTCACAAGCACCAACTTACAGAAGCACCAACCCCTTTGTCGAGTACCAACACAATAACTATTTGTGAGCACCAACCCACAAGAACACCAACCCCTTGTAAGGATTTGTGAGCACTAACCTATAGGATCACCAACCCCTCTTGTGTATAAAACACAACTATCTCTTAATGTTTCTTACTCAATAAATGATATAAATCTACAATATATTTTTCTTTTATCTCTTCTAAAATAAATACAAACCATGCACTCTCTTTCATATTACAAATAGCCTCTCAAGCCTTTATTTATAGCTTTCCAAATGACCTTTGGCATTCATGATTTATGACCCTTCAATCCTCATGAAAAATGACACCAAATTTACATAACTTAAACAACCACATCCTAAAACCTACATATATTACCATCTAAAAAATATATAGTAATTCCTTCTTACTGTAGCAACCTATACCTCTTCCCTGTACCTATTTCTACACTTGTCCCTATACATGTAACTATTATTATCCCTCTTTAACATCAATGGAAAAGGGCCTTTTTGGAGCTAACACTTAGCTCCCCCTCAACCGATTCTAAACATCAATGGAAAAAAGTAAAATAAATTACTCCCAAATTGTCTCGTAGATACTCAAATGTGTATTTTGGTAGTACTTTTATGAAAATATATACAATCTACTCTGTAGTACTGATATACTCCATCTTAACCTTTTATCTACAATCTATTCTCTCAAGAAGTGATATCCAATAGGAATATATTTTATTCTTGAATTCATCACTAGATTCTTCAAAATATTAATAGCACTTGTGTTGTCATAAAAAATAGAAATAGGTTCATCATATTTTACTTTGATATCTTTCAAAGTTTGCTTCATCCAAATCACTTGAGTATAACATAATACCACTACAATATATTCTAATTTAGCTATAGAAAGTAATACTAAATTTTTTTTCTTTATTAACTGTGATACTAAGCTATCACCAAGGAAGAAAGCTCTTGTAATTGTACTCTTTCTATTATCTACGCACCCTACCCAATCTGAATCTATATAAGTAACCAAAGTGAAATCTCTACTTGTGGGATATCACAATCCATAATATAATGTCTCCTTGATATATCTAAATATTCTCTTCACCAACTAAACATGACTATCTTTTAGAGATGATTGATATCTTATAACCATACCTACTATATACATGATGTCTAGCCTTGATACTGTCAAATATAAAAGACTACCAATCATAGATCTATATAAATATTGATCTGTAATAGGTGAATCTTCATCCTTGCTCACCTTATTTCCTATACATATTGGTGTGCCAACTAGTGCACAATCCTTAAAACCAAATTTATTTAACATTTCTTTAGCATATTTACTTTGATATATGAAAATTACTTTATCTAACTAAAATATTTATAATCCTAATAAAAATGATAATTCTTCAAGCATAGACATCTCAAATTATTTTTACATATTATAAGAAAATTATTTTATCATCTTTTCAATGTTTCCTCCAAAAATAATTTCATAAACATATACCACAACAATCAATTAATGCTCACTTTCTATTTTGGTGTAGAGATTATTGTCAGTAAATCTTCTCTTTAAACCTTGATTCTACAAGTACTTATCAAGTCTTGCATACCAAGCTCTGGGAACTTATTTCAATCCAAACAATGCTTTCATCAATTTTCATACATGTCTACTAATATTTGAGAGAATAAATCCCTTAAGCTGCTCAATGTAGACCTCTTCTTTTGGATTCCCATTTAAGAAGGTAGATTTGACATCCATTTGAAACACTTTAAAAATTTTAAACACTGCATATGCAAGAAATATTTTAATAGCCTTTAACCGTGCCACTAGTGCAAAAGTTTATTTAAAATCTATTCCCTCAATTTGAAAATATCTTTTACATATTAATCTTACTTTATTCCTGGTCACTTCTCTATTTTCATTTAACTTATTTCTATAAACCTATTTTGTTCCTATCACATTGTGAACTTTTGGTCTAAGAACTAATTTTTAAGTATCATTCTTTTATATCTAATTTAATTTTTTATCCATAGCCTTAACCTAATGCTTATCATGTTTAGCTTCTAAAAAAGTTTTAGGTTGAATTTTGGATAACAAAGAGAAATTAACTTACTTAGATTCACTTACCATCATTATTCTAGTGTGAATTCCTTAATTTATATCCTTGATGATGTCACTTTCATTATGATTTCTCTAAACATATTTGGATAGAGTTTTGATGTCCTTTTTCTCCTTCTCATCTTCTTCTGATTCTTCAAAATCTTCCTCTTCAATGATTTTAGGAATGTCTACTAGATCATTGATTCTTTGTGTTCCATCTTCTTCTATCTTGACACTTGCAATTTCAACAATTTTCTTGGCTCTTTTGTTATAACATTTATAAGCTTTATTTTTTCAATAATAACCAAGAAATATACCTTCATCTTATCTATATTCAAACTTCTTAATTTTTTTATCAGTTCTCTTTATGAAGCATCTACTGTTGAAAACTCTAAAATAATCAATTATTATTAGTTTGTCTTTTCATATCTTATAAAGAGTCTTATTACTATTAAATCTCAATAATGCTCTATTCTAAATATGCACTTATGTAGAAACTACCTCTCTCCAATATTTATCAAGTATCTTAGATTCACTTAGCATTGTTCTCACCATCTCTTAAATTATTTTGTTTCTCCACTCAACTACTCTATTTTCCTATGGAGTTTTAGTTGTTGAATAATGTCTCTTTATTTTGTGGTCTTTAAAAAACTTAATAAATTGATTTGACATGAATTATCCTCTTTGATCTGATCTTAGACACTTAATATTCAAGCTAGTTTTATTCTCAATTAATGCTTTAAATGCTTTGAAATATCTGAAGGCTTTTGATTTTTTATTTAAAAACATTACCCAAATCATACGTGAAAAATCATCAATAAGAAACATAAAATATTTCTCACCTTGATTACTTTGAGTTCTCATAGGTCTACATAAATAGTATGAACAAGCTCTAACATCTGAGTGGTCGAGTGCTCTTTTGTTTTGAACCACTTTCTGGCCTACTTCCCATGTTAACAAGGTTCACAAAATGTGTCAGATGGCTTTGTAATCTTTTGAAGATTTCTAAATGCTTGGATTTTTATGATGTTGACAAGGTTGTAAAAATTTATGTGACCTATTCTCTTGTGTTATAGTCAATTTTTTTTAATTTGACTCAAACAACATCTTTGACCTCTTATGTTTGATAACATATACAAATTATTGTTTGTTCTTTGAGCATCTGTAATCAACACATCTAAATATTTTATCCTAATTTCACAACCTTCTACATAAAACTTTAGTGTGTACCCCTAATCACACATTTGACTTACACTCAAAATATTATGCTTAAGACATTCTATATACAAAACATTTTTAGTTTTAGTTCTACCATTATCCAAACTTAGTGTACTTTTTCTAGCAATTCTGGTAGTAGTATTATCTCTAAATTTCACTGTGCCACCATTGATCTTCTTCAAATTTATGAACTTAATTTTATCTCATATCATGTGCTTCAAACATTCACTATCAATGAACCATGACTTTTCTTCATTTCTTGCATGTAAAACTATCTATACCAACATAGTTTTTTAAGTTGTTTATTTTGCCATGAACTTGTCTGAACTTTGTTCTTGATGAATGGAGCCTTGAAACTATGGTCTTTCTTGATTGAATTAAATACACTTATATAGTACCAAGCTATGTGTCTAAATTTTTTTACACTTTTAACATATTATGGCCTCTTCATTAAATCCTGATAGAGGAGCAAAAGAGTTATTGCTTCTACTTGACTCTGCATGACTTTTCTTCTCCTTATTTATGAAATCGTTAGACCTTTTTTGATATTCTATTTTATTATGACCATATCCATTAAAATAAAAATAGTAACCTTAAAAATAGGACCTATTTTTGTATCGCTGACTTGATTAACTTTTATAGCTCTATTCCTTCCAGCCTTCTGTGTTTGAGATGTTCTCTATTCTTAACATCTTCCCTTTTTATTTCTTATTTTGTAAGAGTTTTAGCATAGCTTTTTCCTTGTCTATGAAAGTAGTGGCCTCCTCTTTTTCTTTTTAAAATATAATGCCTATCTTATCTAACATTATTCTTTGATTTTATAGTATCTTATTCAATATATTCGTGTTATTCTCAAAATTTTAATCACTCACTACTCTATCATTGATTTTTTAATTTCTTTTCTCAAGGTCTACTTTTAAAAAAACAATTTCAATAACATACCTTTCACATTCTTTACTTACTATTTTAAACTATGTTGTTACATATTATTCATTCTTGGATTCTTCAAAGTGTGCTTGTAGATCTTCAATTATTTTCTTTGACTTCTTTTTATTTTTCTTTATCTGGAGCTTTAATCTTTGATTCTTCTTTTCAAGAAATTTTAGTTCTTCTAAGGCACAAATGAGTTCTCCTTCCAAATTCACTTTGGCTTCATCATGTTCTTCTTCTTGATCGTTTGTACTTTTTTTTATGGAGGCATTTTTATATATGGCCATGAATAGAATCTCTTTTTCTTTTGTATCACTGACTCCACTATCTTTAGCTGAGCTAGGATCTTTATAATAAAAACTCTTCTTCTCGAATCCCTTCTTGAATTTTTATTTTAAATTATTCTTGTATGTAGACATTCCTTCTTCATTATCACCATTACTCTTATCTGGAAAATTAGCTACAAAATATCCAATATTTATATAATTAAAACATTTGAAAGGTTATTTTTTTTGATATTTACCTGTGCCCTTTTTTGGCTTGTAAATGAATAGAGCTCCATTGTCATCTTCATCATCACTAGAACTATCACTTGATTCTTGAATCTTATTCTTATCTTTTTTGATGTCTTAAAAGTAGCTTCTCTCTTTGAGTATTTCTCTTGTTCAGTCTGCATCTCATATATCGTAAGAATACCATGTAGCTCATATATCTTTAGCTTGGTTAAATTCTTCATCTCTTCAATTGTTGAAATATTTTCATCATATCTCAATGGTAGAGATCTCAAAAAAATTTGAACCACAATTGATTCTTCTAACTTTTCTCCAAGACCTTAAATCTAATTAACTATTTGATCAACTCGTAAAAGATAAATTGCTATATTTTCTTCCTCTTCCATCTTCAAAATCTCAAACCATCTTCTAAAAATTTGAAGCTTAACTTATTGAACCTTTCCATCACCTTTATAAATATTCTTAAGTTTTACCTAAGTTTCATGATCATATTTACATTGCATAAATTTAACAAATTATGATTCACATAAACCACATAAAATAACATTTAAAGCTTTACCATTATTTTCACTTACTTTCTTTTTTACTGGAGTAGTTACCAATGTCTGTGGCTCTTCATATTCCTCTACCACTGCTTACCATATGTCAAATCCAAGGACCATCAAATACGTCTTCATCCTTATGCTCCAAAAAACATAATTTGTCTCATCAAACAAAGGTGCCTTATTTGTAGAAAAACCTTCATGTGATCTGGCCATCATGCTTTCCCGATCTACCTTCAATCTATAATTTTTTTCAAAGGAACTTGCTCTGATACCAATTTTTAAGCATGAAATATACTGAGAGAGGGGAGGTGAATCAGTATATTATATATCTTATTTCTTAATCAAATTCATTTTCTTTAACCACTTAACCACACATTCAAGATATGCAATAAACTAAAACAATAATATGCTCCACATGAGAGAGAGAGAGAGAGAGAGAGAGAGAGAGAGAGAGAGAGAGAGAGAGAGAGAGAGAGAGAGAGAGAGAGAGAGAGAAGATTTTTATATGGAAATCCAAAGTGGAAAAAACCATGGAGAATAATTTCAAGTTTATGAATGAGCACCAACTCAAATTATAAAGTTTGAAAGTACCAACTTGTAGGAGCACCAACCCCTTGCAAGGATTTGTGAGCACTAATTCACAGGATCACCAACCCCTCTTATGTATAAAACACAACTATATCTTAATGTTGTTTACTCAACAAATGATATAACTCTAAAATATCTCCTGATTTTTTCTTTTCAAAAACAAATACAAACCATGCACTCTATTGCATATTAAAAATGGCTTTTAAATCCTTTATTTATAGCTTTCTAAATGACCTTTGGCATTCACCTTTTGTGACCCTTCAATCCTCATGAAAAATAGCACCAAACTTGCATGACCTTTCATATCCTAGCATTTAAAAAGTCATATGGTGACCTTTCATAAGCAAAAGCATCATTTCCTCTTTTATCTTTATCTTGATGACTTTTCATATTCCTCTAAGTATCCCTTCATAGAAAAATTCACCATACCCTCTTTTATCTTCACATGGTAACTCTTTGAATTCTTCAAGATGACTCTTCATGAGAAAATTCATCCATTACTCTTTTGCATTTTACTCCATGACTCTTTGACTTCTCCATTGGCCCTCTTTTGACTTATATGCAACAAAAAATATATTCATTAATATTAAATAAATATTAACACACATTAGCTAAGATATTAATATTAAAAATACCATTAAATGCAATGGGGCCTTTATCACTAATAATGACATACCTTTGACATCAATGATAATATTTCCAACAATCCACTCTTTTTAGAGATTAACAAAGGCTTTAAGAAATGAGGTAGGGTCTTTATCCCCATCATATTTAATAGTTGGTGATATTTTAATGATGTCAATAGATACAATGAAAGGAGCTAAAGGCCCATTTTAAATGGTTTGAAGCATCTCGTTATTTATTATGGGTTGAGGAATAACATTACCTAAGGCATCTCTAAGAGGTGGAATAATGTGGTTAGGATTAGCTTGAGGATGCTTGATTAGAGGTTGGTTAGCCACATTGATCAAGTGTTTTTGAAGTTTCATCATTTGATTGGTATTATATTTTTGCATAATGTTCATTTGTTGAATAACTTAGGCTAATAATTGGGTTGTATCAGGTGGTAGGTTGGTGTAAGAAGGATCACTCCCCGAGTTGGTGTTGGGGGGAGGATCATTAGAAGAAGAGTTATTGGTGGGATTATTAAGTAAACTTGTGTCAATCACTCCCACATTAGTTTGAAGATTTTAAGAGGTTTCTTGATTGGTGTAGAAAGGATTGGATCCATCAACTTCATATTGAGGTGTTATTTGAACCATGCTACATTCGTAGATGAGGGATGAGAAAAAATGTCCCAAGAGTGATGGTGTTCTTAGGAGGAAAAGAAAGGGAGAAATGAACATACTATATAGGGTCTAAATGAATTAAGACTTTCCAAAAAGATTTTGATAGGAGACCTCATTTTGACTAAAGGGCAATGAATAGAATGCAAATTAGAAGAGATGAAGAATTAGGTTGATAAACAAGGAAAACAAGAAACAAAACTAGGTCAACTAAATTGAACTACTATAAAAATAAGACCTACATACTATACTGGGTCAACCAAGTTGACCTAACATAGTGAACAGGAGTAGAAAATAGAGTGTATGATAGTATAGGGTTGACCTAATATAGAAGATAGGGAAAAATAAAATGTTGATGATAGAATGGGAAATAGAACAAGATAATTTTGTAGCTAATATAGGAAAGTAAATGCTAAAAGTAAATAGACAGTCAATTGAATTAACACTGGCCAATCTAATTAATGCACATAAAGCAAAACCTTACACCAATACTGGCTAATGCAATTTCTTGCACATATAATTGAGAAAAGAGCAAGTAGATAGCTTGGAAAGTAAAGTTAGCTAATTGGTCAACCTAAAATGTTAATTAGATTATTAAAAATAATTTTAAATGATAGGGAGTTGGATGTAAGCAAGGTAATATATAACAATCTATGGATGGTTTTAGGTGAGTTTAGGATGAAAGGGACTATAGTGGCAATGATATATGCTTGGTATTGGGGCCTACCCCCTCACTTCACACACTAGAGTGATAAGGGTGTCATGTGATTAGCCAAAATATACCATTAACCATGATTTATATTTAACCAGAGCATCAAGTTGGCTTTCCCCTTGGTGATGAAATCAAAGTAGGTTGGCATGGGTAGTCAAATTTTAAAATGATTATTGATGTTTATGTGATTTGGTCATGTGTGCATAAAATAGAAATAGTGAAACTAAGTGGTTAATTAAAAACCTCTTAATTAGACTATATAAATTATTCTAAGCATGAAAACAACTTAAAGGAAAGATGTGGTTAACATATAAGATGAATTACAACTTTGAAATAAGGTACAAAGAAGACACTATATGTATAACATATAAAACTAGGTCGATAGGGTCAAGTTAGTACTATTGAAGATAGGGTCTAGAAAACCTACTTGGTCAACCAGGTCAACCTAGTTGTTTTAGACAACATAGAACATATAAGTAGGTCAACCAAGTCAATCTAGTTGGATATGTAGGGGATTTTTTAAAGACTAAAAACTTTAAGGGAAAGTATAGAACAAAAAGAGACAAATAATAAAAGATTGTCCTTGATGGTTCAAAGATGGAAATGAAGGAGATTTATAATTCAAAACTTTAGATAAATCTATCAAAAACCTACAAACTAGGTCAATCTGGTCGACCAAACAATACAAAAACCTATTAAAAATGTACTAGGTCAACTTGGTTGACCTAATAGGCTGAACTAGATGTCTAAAAAAGCACTAGGTCGAGTTCGTCGACCTAGTGGCTAATCTGAAAGTGTAGAAAACAAAAACCTATATTGGGTCAAAATGATCAATCAGGTTGTATAAGAACCTAATGCAAAGTAGATAAAAATGCACTAGGTTAATTTGGTCAACCTATTATGTTGAACTATAAGTCTAAAAAAATGCTTAAAACCTATATTGGGTTAAGATGATCGATCTAGTTGCATGTTCGTGCACATAGAGATAAATAATTGGGTCAATAGAATCGAACTAGTATGTCATAATATATGATAAAAATGATGATAAAAAGATTAAAATAAGTGAAATAAATCTTGTAAGGGTTATTTTCACATTAGGTTCATTAGAATGTATGTAATTAGAATTGTATGATGTACATGAATTAATCCTAGATTAGATAAGATAGAGCGCACCTATACTTTTGATTAGGTATACACATGTTAAGCGGGAGTATGAATAATATAGGGATCCAATAGACTTGATTATGGTATCAATTATATATCTTGTCACAACATATCATGCTAAAAAGGGTTCCAAAGCCTACAGTCTAACATAATCATAAAACAACCCTAAAAGAGTCCTATGATTTGATATTTTACTTATGCTAACAAACAAGAAAGTAAATTATTCTAATAACAAGAAAATTAAACTAATCTAGTGTGCACCAAATATTATGGCACAATGTGAGGGGTTAGATGAAAAGCAATCAAATATGTATAGGTAACTTTAAATAAAGTAAGTATGAGTAACATCCTAATACATAGAATATGAAGAGTAATATTATTTGAGCCAAAACATATGCTACTTCTATCTACTAAAAGAGAGGAGAACAAAGTTAGAATATACTTACCTGAATGTGAACTTGTTAGGATTCAATCTCTCCCTTAGCCAATGGGGATTTACAAAAGGTTGTTGTGGTTTGTAAGGATCACTTTTTTAGGCCAAAGCATCTAAGACCTATCCACAAGACTATATTCTCCAAATAAAAAACCTCAGCTAAGACTCCTCAAGTAGAATGGTTAAAGAGTATATTGTGAAGATGCACAAGAGAATAATAACTCTATATTACATATTCTTATAATGATTAAAATGACCTTGTCTATATAGGAGTATCTTATCCAAAAATCATTTGAACATTTTAGCTATGCTAGGTCAACCCAGTTAACCTAGCATATTTTTGGGCTAATGCCAAAATTTTGTGCTAGGTCAATCAGAAGGCTAACAAACCTAAAGAGCTAAAGTGACCCTAGACTACATTAGGTCAACCAGGTTGACCTAGTATACTAAATAGGTCAAAAGGGTGCTAAGTAAGGAGAAGAAGGATAGAAAGAGGAAAAGACTAGAGGAATATACAAGGGATGAGAAATAACTTAAAGAAAGGTTTTAAGAACTATTTGGATTGGTATTAATATGGAAAAGAGGGACAATAATCATGTAAAGAACCAAAGGTCTGCCCAACCCTTTCTCGATGCACCCCTTAAGGCATGCACTTAGAGATATTGAGTCATGATGGGTTCCTGCAAGATGTAAAACATCAATATTTGATAAAATTTAAAAATATTATGTATATATAAGAACCACTATATGTGATATATTTATAGTAGTCTATTTTGGATTAGGGATATTTATATGATCTTGGTTCTATAATTTGGGTCCAACTCACGTATTACATGTATGGGATAATGATCCAGGGGTAGAAGATGATGATACCTATCATTTTATTAAACACATGGATATATGAGAGATTCCCTATGTATCAACTAGTTGGGTTTCCCCATACAATTGATGATGCATTACCTTGGGTTATTCAATGGAGGTAGGACCATGTAGCATGAGCCATGCCCCATGTTTTATCTTTATAGAATGGTAAATGAGGATAGATTATATGGTAGTCATACATTCACATAGATGTTATATGGTTGATTTGGGCCACTATTACTATAGGTTTGGTAGTGCTCAGATGATAGGTGACTACACTTCATGGGTGGAGCCTCATATAGTGGCTCATATACCTAGAAAGTTAGGACTTCCACATCTAGTGGCTACTCTAGTAGTGCTTGTTTATTGGGCATGATATGCTAGAGATTTGAGAGAGAGAAGATGCATAGGGGTACCTATTAAGAAACCAGTGATTAGGCCTTGGTGAGCTAAACCATGGGCTAGTTAAGCACACTATTAGGAGGTAATGAGGCCAAGAGGATATGATGTCATGGATATGGATGTGGGAGATGTGGTAGCATAATAGGCAATAATAACCATCATGAGCTCACCAAAGATGGAGACACCATTAATGTCAAGAGACATAGGTACTATATATCACATAGGGGGGTCCTATAGTGATGACAAGACATAGTTGGTATATAGAGAGGCCACCAAGGAGGGTTCATGACAAGCTTGGGTGGTGACTCATAGTTTTTCATTAGTGTGGAGGTAGTCAATGGAGGAGGTGCTCAGTGGGAAAGTAGACAGTAAGACCATGGTCTATGATACAAACACTAGTGAGAAATGTTTTGATTTAGATTTAAGTTTTTGATATAGAACACTAATTACATCATTCTTTATGATAAATAGATGATTTGAGATATATATACATGCGATCTGATGTATATTTGATTTCTATTTTTTTAGATACTACTAATATAAAGGAGATCAGATGGGAAGCCCTAATTATGGTTGCACATCATGATATTTGGATGGGGTGTTATCACTATATGACCCTACCACTTTGATTGATCTTGTGGTACCATTTACCCAAGATCATGTGAGATGGTTTAGACTAGTGGGAGAGGTTACATGATAACTATAGTCATTAGGTGGATGGTTATATCCTTTAATAGGGGTAGAAAGTGGAGAGGCTCAAGCCTGATAGACCTTAGCATAAGAGTGAACCATGCACATGGATACTACTACTCAACTTAGATAGGTATAGGCCTAGGTGGCCAACCTATAGGGTCAGGTTTCTAACTTGAGATCCTAGACTACCTCTTTAAAATGTATGATTTATAAGGGTTAGTCATAGGTGTCAATGGGTAGCATGGCTAGGAAACATGATAGATAGGATGGATCACAACCTTGGAGTTACAGCTATTGTATTTTTCACTTTGGATTGTATAAAATTAATGATATATATTAATATTGATAGTTCACTGATATTATAAGTTTTAATTGGATTTGTTATGTATATGCATGGATATATTTCCTTTATAACACATGTATTTTATTTTTGTTGTATATATTATGTGTCACATCCTAATTTCAACCTATAATTAATAACCTTTAAATCCATGCATTAATATGGTTACTATCTAATTATTATTGCTTTGATTTGAGAATTTTGACATCTACTGGTATGGGACAATGATATTGTTGTGATTAGTATTTAGTTTTACAAAAACATTTGCTACATTTTCTCAGTACAACTTGAGGGACTGTTACACTATGGGAAATATGTGATGTATATTTTCTTTTCTATAATTATGTGATACACATGCATGGTTAAAAATAAAGGCAAAAATGATTTGGAAAAGTATAATTAATCAAAACAAATGTAATACACAATATATCATGATGGGAAATGTGTAAAAATAAAAGATGAATAAGTATAATAAACTAAATAAAAATGGTAAATGGCAATAAAATGTTTTCAAACCATGTAAAACATTTGCACTAGATTAAAACAAATAAAAGTCATATTATATCATAGTGGGAAGTATGAAGATTTGTAATAAAATGCAAGACACATGAAAATTAATGGTATAAAAACAAACAAACAATAAAGTTAATCAATCATACTAAATCAAGTTGGGAAGTATGAAAAAAACACACAATGTAAGTGGAAATAAAATTAATCAGACTAATTCAAAATGGGAAGTATGAGAAATTTAATAAAATAGTTGTAAACATAAACACAATCAGAAAATAATAAAATAAAAGTGAATTGATTATGAAGTAAGCATAAAATATAATAAATTAAGATGGGAAGTATGTCAATGACATGTAAATCATAATCTAACACAAATAATTTCAAATTTGAACCATGTAATTTTACTATTACTTGGTTATAGTATGAATTGGGTATTGGAAAATTTTGTGAGGAGAGCTTAGTCTTATCCATGGTCTTACACTACAACTCATAAAGGGAATACCAATGAGGTGCAAACAACTATGGGAATGTTTTAAAAGATATTTTTGATGTGGTAATTTATGACAAGGGCCTGGTCCTATCCATGATATTACACTATAACTCACAAGGGTAACACCAATGAGTTGATTAGTAGTAAGGAATGTTTTATTATGGTAATTTTTGAGGAGATCTTGGTCTTATCCATGGTCTTACACTATAACTCACAAAGGGAAACCATAGAGAGAATGATTAATTAAAAAAGCAATATTTCTTAAGGGGAAATAATAGGATTGTTTTAATGAAAGAGGGAATGTAAAAATCATGACATAGGTGTCTATAAGAAGACCTTAGGAAACATAAGGCATACTTGGTACAAAGAAGAGACACTAAGAGTTTAGTGACCATCAAAATACAAAGGATACCCACTCATAATAAGCACAAAGTTGTATAGGAAAATAGTCAAGGTACTAAGATCGAATCATGATGGGTATATGAATAAGAAAATGAAAATAGACCTAACTTCTTACAACATGTGCCCCATTCTTCGGGACCTCTTATAAAGCTGTCGATCTACTATGAAGATTTGGTACTTGTGTGAGAAATTAGGTAGAAATTATATTTATTTTTTATTATCCTATCCCAATGGACCTAAAATATATCTTTAGTCTAATTGTGGAG
Organism: Torreya grandis; assembly: GCA_037957365.1. NCBI lineage: Eukaryota > Viridiplantae > Streptophyta > Pinopsida > Cupressales > Taxaceae > Torreya > Torreya grandis. The sequence continues at coordinate 2,353,947 of JARHVA010002315.1, read as the reverse complement.
TTTGAGATTTGATTAGGAATAGGAAATGTGCTATAAATCATGTATTTTGGTATGAATAGACTTTTGAATTTGTATGTTTCCTTTTTGAATCATTGACTTTTGTTTAAATGATTTGGATTTTAGCTTTTTTATGGCTTTTATGATTCCTCCTCCATACATATTTATAATAACCAACATGAGTGATAAAATTGATACACACAAATGAGCTTTAGAATTTGGTTTAAAGGAGGCTACGAAACCAAATATATGATTGACTAAACACTTGGGCTTACCTATGAACCAATATGTAATCTCAATTTTTAACCATATGTGAAAGGAAAATATATGAATAAATGAGATCCAAAGTATATCGGTAGATGGTAGTATTACAATGATAATTCTTATTTGCTAAATAATTATATGGTAGAGAGAGATTACTAAGGGAAACTAGGTTTGTATAACCAATTCACAATTACTATCTATTTTTTGAGTAATATAAGATAACAAATAATTATTTTAAAAGAAAAAGAATTCATGAAAGAAGGAAATTCATAAACATAAGTGTGCATCCATGAAAATAATTATAAGAAGCCATAATAAAGATGAAAGTAAATTAAACAATATAAAACACATAAATCATAATATAATTTTCCATGTAAAATAGATAAGTGAAACCAAATTTGACACATAGTCAAGTGTAAAAGATACACAAAAATGGATCACAAATCCAATCCAAATCATAATATAGAATAATGTGAAAGAAATCCATGCCATGTTTAAAAATAATAATAAATTTAAACACAAATATTATCCATGATATTGAAAAAATCTCTATGAAGTTGAATTATAGTAGCATATAAAGTCTCATCGATCTTCATGAAAATTTGTGCAAAGACTTCCTTCCATATCTCCTCAACTAGAAATGTAGGTGTAACTAATGAAGATTAATGCTCATGAGGATATATTTATAAGATACTCAAGGAGAGGAATAGAATATAATGGAAATAATATTTATGGGGAAATAAGGAGGTGAAACTTGTGGAGAAGGAGGAACCTTCTTGCATGTGTGACCTATAAAAGGAGGAATGACTAATGTGGGTGTCAATGATGGGAAATCATGAAGGTGATACTAGAGAATGTAACCAAAATTGATATGATTTGTACTCAATTTTTTTAAAATATAATATACCTCCCCATACTTAGGTATATACTCTTTTATTAACTTAGGAGAAGGTATCGCTTTGTCTTTAGGCTGAGCAGTAGTTAGAAATAATGTGTTGATATATTGCCTAATTTTTTTACAATGAGTGGAAGAGTAGATATTTATCCCATTAAAGAAAAAAATACATTTGTTAGTAGGTTTTGGAGGCCTACTATATGAAGAGGTAGCATGAAAAGTTAGGGGTAGTTAATATAACTAGCAATCTTTGGTGTAATGACCAACAACTTTGTGGATATCACAATAAGACTGATCTACCCATTGGGTAGGCATGGAATCAAGTTGTGATAAAGGAAGAAAGACATCACCAAGTAAATATGAGGATATAATAGAAACTAGACTAGGATCATCTAAAGGTAATGATATATCATAAACTGGAATAGGTTCATCTTAAGGTGAGGTTGGCCATGTAATAGGTTTAAGAATAGTAGCTAACATCTCTAGAAGAATCCAACTATAAGGATCCTAGTATCTAGAAAAGTGATAAGGGCCTATCATGACATGATTCATGATCATAATATTGAGGGGATATACTATAATTGGAGGTGTACCATGTGAGTTATCCATCTCTACCTTGTGATAAATAGTAAGAAAAATATTATTAATTACTATAAAAGAAGGAATGATAAAAAACAAATGAAAAGACTAAAATAAAGAAGAGTTATATGAAAGAATTTTGGAATTCTAACTTTTATGAATCTTGTTAAAAATGGTTCATCTAAAACATATCCATCATCATTGTCATGTGTATGAAAGTCAATGGTACATGTAGGAATGACTGTCATCAGAAGATGCATGATAGAGAAAATGTCTAGTCTTGGTTAAGATAATAGGTATATCATCAACATGTGGTTAATGGGATTGAAGTTAAAAAGGAGGAATTGGGTGATAATATAAGGGGATAGATCAAAGGTTTTAATATTTAGTTTAATCTCATTTGGCTCATCATCATTAGAATCTATAAGGTTAGGTGGGATGTTCCCAATTAATTCAGGGTTACCATGATAAGCTTAAATGGAATTGACTAGATAGTTGAAGAGTTGGGATTCCCTAAATTAGATACTAGGCAAAGGTTTAAGGGTATGAATTTTAAAGACATCACATTCTTTAAATTATTCAAAATTCTAAGGGTTCATATCTCCTTGAATCTTGTAAATAGCTCTATTTTTGGGAAATTTGATGCATTGGCATGTGGATGAGGTGACTACTCTCATACAATGAGTCCAAAGTCGACCAAGTAAAATGTTATAAGAAATAATAAAGTTAAATATCATAACTTTCTCATAGATGGTGATAGTAGGAATGACAATGGGAATCTAAACACAACCTAGAGGAAGAATTTGCCTTCTATAGTATCTTTAATATGTCCTACATGTGGATTTTAGGTTTCATTCAAAATATCCAAGTGTCTTAACTAAGTAAAAGGAGGCAATATAAGTACTTGAACCTTCATCAATTAAAACACATTTAACTTGGATATCAGTAATTTGGATTCTAATGAATAGAGGAGGATCATCCACATGAAGTAGTATCTCATTAGGAATCTTGGAAGTGATAGGAAACTTAAGTGAAAGAGAAGTGTGCATTATTTCATCAGCATGGATGGACATTTATTCATATTGTTGAAGAATATTATCTTTGGATCTAGATAAGGTAGATTCACATCCTACTGGAGGAGGATGAGGGATGTTTATTTCAAACAACAATTACATTAGATGGTTTCAATGATGGGTAGAATTTCACATTAATTATAAGAAAAGTATTTGATATGGGAGATGAGAAAGTTATGAAATGGGATCCCATTCATCATAACCGATGGGAGGATTACTAGATATAGGTGCATAGTATTATAAGACCTCTTGGGAAGGAGGGTTATAAGTGAAATTAAACTTGTGTTTATAGGGTGTGGTTGGTTTAGGTTGATTAAAAATGGGTTGATGTACTTTAGGTGATGCGATGGTTGGTCTATTTATTTCTTTTGGTTGGGTTTAAGAAATACTAATAAAATTTTGGTGGATGTTGTCTTGTTATGTGGATGTCAGGGTAACATTAGAGATGGTATGAGAGGTATAATCAAGTTTTGCTTTTGAGAGTGGTACTTGAATGGTTAAAATTTCCTCTTACCCCATTTATATTATATGGTATGGGGGAATGTCATGAATTATATAGAGGTGTGAAATATAGGTGTTGGATTTGACTCAATAAAAGCAACTAATCATCTCATGTTAGTCATATTAACCAAATTTTCTTCATTGGTAGTCGAGGTCTAGAAGAATTTAAACATTGTTTGTAGAAGGAGTAGGCTTATAAATGTTATCTTGGTGGTTGGGAAGAGGATATTTATTGATAGTAAGATGAGAATTGGCTTGGTTTAAAGATTGGTTTTTATTTTTATTTTCATGGCCTTAAAATTTATGTCATATACTTGTTGATGATTTTGAATGAGTGTTTCATAATCAAAGTTTGTAATAATAAGAAAATCCATAACAAAAATGTGTAATTATCATTAATTCTCATGAGAGTGGCCCTAAATTTCATGAAACCAACAAAATTTGTTTGGATCATATCATGATTTCATAGAATGAGGGGTCAAGATCTCATGGTAGAGGTCTTGGAAGATGTTTTTAAAACCATAATAATGATAGTGGTTTATGCATATTAGTGTGGTTGGGTTGAGAAAATGTAGGAGTAGGAGTGTTGTTTGTAGGGGATCATATTCAATAGAATTATTTGAAACAATTGCTTGAATGTTGTGAATAATGTCATAGGTGTCAGTAACACTATCATTAATTTCATGATGGTTTTTGTTTTTAATGAGAATATGAGTGCTCATTATAGGTTGATATGGTTTGAATTCATGCATGAGAAATTATTATCATTTAGCTTGATCAAGGGCTTCTTCTAAGGTTTTTGGAGAGAGAGTCCTAACCTGATATTGTAATTTAGGGTATAGAGAATTAGTGAATAGGTGAAGAGTTTGTCATCCACCATATTATGATCACATTTCTTAGACAAGTTCTTCCATCATTTGATGAAGGCTTGTTTATTTCAGTTTCAAGTTGTTTGTAATTTATAAAGTGGGCTAAGTTATTCTCAAGAAGATGACTACTTTGAAATTCTTAAACTAGTGAGTTAACCAAGTCTTCAAGGCTAGCGATAGAATGGGTTTTTAGTTTATTTTACCAATCTAAAGCATCTCCTAAGATTGTTTTAGCTAATAGTTTGGTATTGAAAAAGGTTTTAAGTTTAATCCAATATTTAGAAAAGGTTATCAAATCTTTTTAAATGTAATGTGGGATCGGTGGATCCATTATAGGTGATGGTGGGTTTTATACCTCCTATATCAATATTGGCAATTTGGGGTACAAGAGATTCATTTTTTAGATGTTTGATTTTTTTATTAATAAGGGGTGGTTATGGGATAGGGTTACCATAGGAACAAATAAGTGGGGGTGGGGTTACATTCAAATTTTATGCTCCCCATGAGACCTATTGAGGTTGGTTTTGAAGATGAATGAGATGGTTTGGCATCTGCATCATCTAATTTGTGTTATTGGTTTGGAAGGTATGTATTTGATTAAGTGTTTTTAATAGGATTTTGTTAATTTGGGAAGCATATTGACTACTATGTGCAACATGTGATGCATTAGTATGAGTATTAATAGCTTGAGTTTCACTATGAGTAGTAGCATGCACCAAACTAGTGGCATGAGTAGCATTGGTAGCAAAAAAAGCAATAGTGGCATGTGAAGAATTGTCAAAAAAAGATGTACTAGTAGCATGGTTAAGGGGATGGGTCTTTTTAATATTCCCACTAGAAATTGAACCTACCATGTTAGTATAAATACTTGGCATGGAGGTTGAAGAAGTCATATAATAAGATGTCATGGTGTGTGAAATATAAGGAAAAGGTTGAGATGTAAAGAAAGTGGTTCCCCCAAATCCATGAGAAAAGGTAGGGAAGGGCGAAGAAGGTTATTTTATATGAGGACCTATCATGAGATTATAAATTGTTGAAGGGTCTTTGCCTTTATGTTGAGGGAATTCATTAATGAAAAATAGCATTTCATTTGTGTAATATAAATCATGCTCATATTCTAGTTATAATAAAGGATTGTAAAATAAGGATGAATGTGGAAGATTCCCATAATTGGTAGTGTGAGTGGTAACATGGACATTGCTTTCATCCATGGTGGGTGACACAAGCTGTGTCTTGGAAAACCTATTAGGGTTGGTAAAACTCATCATGTTTATTTTATTTAAATTTGTATTATCTTCAAACAATAAATTCAAGATGAATAAAATAGGTTAAAAATTTGATGGAAAGGAGGATTAAATGGTAAGATATAGAATCAAATAAATCAATAGTGTTTTATAAGATAGGAAACAAAATGTGGAATAAAGGACACAATCATATGTCAAGTTGAATGTGTACTTTAAAGGGAGAAACTAAATAGGATAAAAATATAGATAGTTGTATAGGGTTACTGTGTATTTAAGGTAAGCAAAACTAATAAATTTTAAGAGATTAGGTTGACAGGGATGACTATGTTTTGAAAATAGGGAAATATTTTTCAAGATAATAACTAAGCAAATATAATGAAGCACACAAGCAATTATATCCATGTGTTTGATCTAATTATAGAACATAAAATAAAACTTGTAGTAACATTAGCTAGTACAAGTTTTGTAATATAAAATACAATGATCAAAGAGCAAGCAAACAAACTTGAATGTAAATGCTAAGTTAATTGGTTATTACTGAATGTTGTTAATTTATAATAAATTTTAAAATTAATGTGATAGAGATTTGGCTATAATAAGGAATTATAAATCAATCTATGGATAGTTTCAGTTAGTTTAGGATGAAATGGATCTATATTGGTGATACTACTAGCTTGGTATTGGGGCCTACCCCTCACTTCACAATCCCATGATGATAAGGGTGTCAGGTGCTTTGTCAATATATACCATCAACCACATATTTATACTTGGATAGTAAACCAAGTTAGCTTCCGATTTGGTGCTAAAATCTAAGTAGATAGACATTGGGAAGAAAATGTTTAATGATTTTTAGAGTTAAGTGATTTGGAAGTGTGTGTAAAATTGAAAAACAATGTGATTAAATCGGTAATTGAAAACCATCTAATTAGTCTATGATTTTTAGTCTAATTATGTAAATAAATAAAATTAAAAATGAATTAATTAATATAAAAATAGGTTAATTTATTTGACTATGAAGAGTATAGAGTCAGTTTAGGTGACACTTTATGCAAAAAATATATAATAGATTCGATAGGGTCATTATTGTTATGTAGAAAAAAGATATAAAAGAACATAGTTAAATAGATTGACTAAGTCTTCTAGAGAGAAGACAAACTATAAAATTATGTTGAGTTTGTCAACCCATTTCACTATAGGGTTATAGTTTTATATATTTAAAAGTATTAAAAATATTATTGTAAATGATAAATAGAAATGATAGAGAAGGTAAAAATGAACCTTAGTAATTTTAAAGATGTTTAGTTTGCAAATTTTATGCTGTGGTGCTCAAATGCTAATTTTTATATTATGTGAACAAAGTCACCTGGGTTGAGGAAGTCTACAAAACATGTGTGATGAAAATAATTTATGAATAGAGTTGATTGGTTTGACTAAGTATGTGAACATGTATGCTAAACAAAGATAATTGAAAATAGAGTCAACTGGGTTGTCAAAGCCTTCAATCCTTTGGCTGAAGAAGAGAACTATGTCAATCTAATCGATCCAATTACCTATATTTGGAAAAGACCTACATAAATAAAATAGATTTGATTTAGAGTGACTGTGTATTAAAAATATGCATATAATGCTAGAATATATCGATAGGTTTGATACAATACTAAATATATAAAAATATATGATATGATAATAAAATGAATGTATGAAATCAAACCTACAAGGGTTAGATTCATGTTTGGTGCACCATAATGCATATAATAGAAAATATAACTGTTCTATAAATTAATCCTAATTTAAAGAAGATAAATCAAACTTACACTTTTACTTATTGGTACATTTAGACAATCAAGTTCATGACCAAGATGGATCTGTTAGACCTAACCAAGGGGTCCCTTACCACAATAATATCACTAGAGAGGGTTCCAAAACCTCTACTTGAGAAACACCATGCGATAATCTTAGGTAGGTCCTATGTTTTCTATTTTCAAAAATTAAATACAAAGCAAATTAAAATCTAATCTAGTACTCACCAAAGCTTGTGGCACAAAAAGGGGGTAATAAACATAAAAATTAAACATGCATAGAAGATCTATACTTAATCCAATGTATAGGAAATCCTAATGCATGGACAGATAATCATATAAGCTAACAAATGAAAATCTATCTGATTTAACAAAGGAGGAACAAAGTTAGGAATAGTTACCTTTGAAGACATACCCATCGAGCCTCAATCTCTCCCTTGGTCAAGGTGCTTCACAAGAGGTTGTTGTGATATGTAAGGAACAAAGATAAATCAGCTCCAGGATACATAAATTTTGTATCCTTCCAAATGACTTCTACACAAGATAAGATTCATATCTCCAAGTGTAGTATTGATACCTTAAGTAATTCTCCTCATGTATAATGATGGATAAGTAGATTTTCAATATATGACATTCTTCTTCTCTCTTTAAAATGATAAAAAAGGATGTGTATATATAGCTAAATCTAACCTTAAAACCTTATGAAAGTTTAGTAGATAGTGTTACCCCTAAGTAACATTATATATCTAATTAATAAAATCAAACAAGGTCCTAGACTATGTTGACCAAGGTTGATAAAGTCCCATAATGTGCAATTATAATTTAAGTATAGGATCATCCCTAGCCAACATTGTTTGGTAAATGTCAAAAATAATTTTTGGCTTAGATAGGGGTTGTTAAAGGTGGTGAATTACTTGGAGGAGTGTGTAATGGAGAAGGAAAAGCTTAGGAAAGTGTATAAGAGATGGTTATGTAGACTGTAATTGGTTGTATAGGGGATAAAAAATTATGATTCACCAATGGTATACCCACCCATTTCTTAGTGCACCCTTTAAGGCATTCACTTAGAGAGATTGTGACTTGACAGGTTACTATAAGAGAGAAAGCATCAATGATTGATAAAGTTTGAAAATATGTATATACACCCACCACATCAGTTAAATGAATGGCCTTGAATCCCATGATAAAATATTATTATTTTTGGTACAACTTAGGTTGGGGATTATTTTCACAAAAAGGCTGTGTGTGGATACACAATCATGTTTATTACAACCAATTGGTAAAATATGTCTTCCTAAGTTTTTTTAAATGGATTTTACATTTGATGTGGGTTTTTTGTATCAATAATGATATCTCCATGGTTAATCATGCCTTAGACATAAATATTGAACCCCCTACATTGGTTAAGTGAATGGACTTGAATCCTATGATACCCACAATATTCTTCTTTTCAGTACCACTTAGGCTTTGGCTCATTTTCACCAAAATTCTTAGTAGGTGGATACACAATCATGTTGGTTATGACCAATTGGTAAAATATGGCTTCCTGAGATTTATTAAATGAGTTTGGATTTTTGAAATGACTATTTTAATTTAAAATTCAAATGGGTGTGGGATAAAGGTATCAAAATGGGTTCCATTTTTCTAGCATGACTAGGATCAAATAGGTAAGCTATATAAAAATTTGCAATGGATTTCATTAAATGAATTGAAAAAGTAAAAGAAGATTGATTGAAGAATGACCCCAAGTAAGTATGCATGCAAGGGGAAAGACTAGATTGGAATTAGATTCAAATGAGAGAAAGGATTGATGTCATGACTTTGTTGTTCCAAACTAATAGGTGTCGGAGATTGAATGGAAAGATAAGGATATGATTTGAAATATATTTAGAAGTGTGATTTTAAAAAGAGAAATGAATGTTTGACTTGAACATAGTTAACTTCAAAATAGCTAGACTATGAATAGTTAATTTTGAATAAAGTTGACTGGATTGGAACTAAAATTGGACTAGACCTAGATAGAAAATAGGAATATGAATTGGAAATGACCAGAGAAATATTTTGGACTTGAACATATTTTATTTGAACATGAGATAAGATCATACAAAGACTATAATTTAATCCTAGTCTTGAAATGGTTTTAAACTAAAAACTTGGAAAAATGATTAGAATGGGTCCAAATTCACATGGAAAACATAATGGAACCATTTTAGATAAGAAATATGTGGTTTAAGACACAATTTAGACATAATTGGTAGAAATGACCAATTTGGACTTGGAATGTGGACAAAGTAATGGTATGATTTCACACCAAGAAGGTATGAAATGTACAAGTTTGAACAACTTTGGACCAAGAATATGGATAGAGTAACAATACATTTTAAAACAAAGAAGGGATGAAATGTACAAGTTTGAATAATTTTAGTACAATTATATGGAGATAGTAACACCTCTTTATGTAGGTGTATGTAAATTATGAAAAAGTTTTGACACCACAATCAATCAAACTAATACTCAATCTATCAATCCTATTTTAGTGATTGATGGGATTAATCCACATTCATTGAGTATTTTCATATACTTTCCTTGTGAGAGGATTAATTATAATATTCATTGAATAGAATATTAAAGTTATTGGTAGGGATTTTACAACCCCTTCTATTAAAAATTTTATATTCAAAATATATCTTTAGGGGTTGTTAACCTTTACACCCACCCTTGCATCAATGAATGTGTCATGGGCAAAGAGTATTAAGCTGATATTTTTGGGGGATTTATAGATGGTATCAATATAATCTAAATTATGTGTGTGCTTTATAACTATCCATCAATTAGATTCAATATCTTGCAAGCCATTCACCAAAGGGTTTAGTTCCTTCATGACCACTTCAGCCATAGGGGTTTCAGTGAAGTGCTATTAATATAACCAAGCTATGAGGGACCACCAACTAAGATATAATTATAATTTAATTGATTTGTATAAATTATTATAAAATAGGGTTAGTATAATTTTAGGTATTTATGCCCCAGTCACCACACCCTAAAGACTCACGAAAAGGTAAAGACACCCCAAATACAAAACCAAAAGAAAAAAGATGGTATTGTCATTCTAATTCATGCAACTCCTATAAAGGGTGAGTGAAGAGAATAATAGGTGAATATTTAGGATTTAAAAAAAAGAGTATATTTTAATTTTTGAGTCACCCAAAATGGGATAGCATATGTGCAAAATATCCTCAAAAAACACTCAAATAATAATACAACTTATAAATGATGAAAAATAACAAGTTTTCTTAGAAACCAAAACAAGATGTGAATTGATTTTAAGATACCAAAGGAAATGTGCAGAGAAAATTTGATCATTTAAATAAATCATCCCACCCTTATGGAACCTGTAAGAAAACAAATTTATTAGTTTATATTGATGGGTCTTTGGCATGCATAAATCTTCAAACAAAATGTTAAAAATAGCAATCAGTATTTTAATGATATATTCTAAACTATAAATTTATTTTTCATGAAAATTTTAGAGTTTTTTTATAGGATAAACATAAACACACTTGAAAAAACTAAGATCAAAATAGATAACATATCAATATTTATGATTATTTTATTGATCATTTTTATCCAACAGATAAAATCAGAAATAAAAAGAAATAGTTAGTAATTTGATCATAATTCCTAAAATATACATTAATATTTAGAAAACTTTTGTTATGTTTTTTATATGAAAAATTATCACACCCATTAAAAAATTAATATTAAAATAGATAAAATATCAAAAGTTATAATTATTTTACCGTTTGTTTTTAGCCAAAAATAAAATCAAAAATAAAAGATGGTAGTTAGTAATTTAACCATAACTCCTAAAATATACATTAGTTTTTAATAAAAATTTGATATGTTTTTTATAAGAAAAAATATTAAAACCCATAAAAAAATTAATATTAAAATATTAATATATCATAAATTATGAACATTTTACTATCTATTTTCTTAGTAAAAATTAGATTTTCTTCAAAGGAAGATTACTAAAGAGGTTTAAAAGAAAGGTGCGGGTTGCTGGCCCCACCAGATATGCCATATGTGTCATAAGGAATATAAATTATATATATTTTAACCAAATTATTTTTAGTTATTCAAAAACCCAAAACAAATTAAAACAAGCTTGATCGTAAAACCTCTTGAGCAATACAAAAGGTTAGTCAATAATGCGTTAAATTCAAACTAGAAACATGCAAACCTCTGTTAAAGACATATTTTTATAGGATGAATATCAAATGTATAATCAAATGATCTTTTTTAATTTAATTTTTGTGAATACATCTCCATTGAAGTTATGGACCATGTTGAATTGATCAAATTTGAAGGTTGATGAACATGTTAGCACGAAAAAATGTTCAGGATTCACTATAGATATTAAATATGTTGAATTAAAATAAAAAGGGGTCTATTTATAATGATCTCAAATCAATTAGGACCCTTAATATTTAAATCAAAATGAACAATTTTAGAATAATCCTCAAAGTGCACATGGATTAGCACATGTATCATTTATGTGAGCCATTCATCTTAATCGAGATGAAGGGTGGAGGATGATCTTTGAAAATATCAAATGGGAGTTAATATAAGACCTTAATATTATTTAAAAGATGAAGGGTGGAGATTTATTCCTGAGAAAACACATGGATCACCAATTTGGGCCATTCATCTTGTCTCCAAGATGAAGGGTTTAGAATTCTCTCACATAAGATTCATTATGGGCCCTTCATCTTGTCTCCAAGATGAAGGGTGAAGAATAATCTTATATATTAATTCAATTTATCCAATTGATTTTTATAAAAAAAAGAATATTCTAAAGAATCTCAAGGTGTTTTCTTGAATGAAGATTCCCACTTTGAGGAAAATAAAAATTAAATAAATGAAAGAAAATTATAATTTTATTTGTCATAGAAATATAATTTATAGAAGAGGGAATTAATATCATTAATTGATCAGTTAAAGGGGGAAATATTTGAATTGATTAGAATAGTATAATTTACAAAAAAAAATGATTGGAATGATAATTAGACATATATAATATGGAGAATTGTCTCACTTAGAGATTCCCCAAGGTGAGTTTGAACATGTATATTAGATATCTGAATGATTTCAGATCAAAATGATAATTGAATAGAGAAATTGACTAGAATGATAATTGAATAGAGAAATTGACTAGAATGATAATTGAATAAATAAATTGACCAAAATGATAAATGAACATATCTAATAGGTGAATCATTGCACCTAGAGGTGTCTCAATGTGAATTCAAACACATATATTAAATGAACATAAGATTTTAGACCAGATTGTGTGCAATTGTGGGAAGTCATTCCATTTTGAAATTTTGACATGGAAGTGATAAAAATGGAGCATATATAGTTCTATAGAATCAATCCCTAGTGAAAATAATGAACACACTAACTCTATGGTTACGTCATCTTCATGCTTTGACCCTCATCCTACTATACCAGAGTTTTCTTTTCATATTCTTAGTTAGGATAAAACCTCTTGTGTGTACAAATCCTAATGACCAAACCATGACCCATATTATAAGAGATGACAATATGTTAATCCTTGACTTATCCAAGAATTATGAGGTATTTCTTGAGTTCTTACGAGCATATGATAACCTCCCATATTTTCGTCACAAAAGAGGATTCACTCTTACTTACTATCCCACATCTACCCTCAAGGGTGAATAATTTTATTCTTACTACCAAGTTGAGGATTACCTATCCTATGATGATGAACATGATATTTTCAATATGGAGGGTGAATATCTTGATCTTCCCCATCCCCTAATGTGTTTGAGTAAGGTAATTCCTCCCTCAATGAGGAAACCATTGACATTAATAGTATTGTTGTCTCCCAAAAATATCACTCATTTTTGGGATAATATTTGAACTATTTTGGTCCTACAGACCAAAATTGTCTCTTCCCTTTCCGAAATTTGTCTTGGGCATTCAAATTCCTCATTTTTCAAGCTTCTTATAAATATATGGACTCTGTAGGCTGAAATATATGAACTCTACAGGATTAAATCTATGGACTCTGCAGGCTTGAATCTACGAACTCAGCAGGAAGAGAAAATCTACGGACTCTGCAGGCCAAGTTTAATGGGCTTTACAGGTTGATTTATATAGACTTGAAAATCTACGAACTCTATAGGCAGGTTCATTTCTATAGGTTCAAAGGCTTATGCAAGTGGGTTTGACCAAAAAAAAATCAGTTTCTAACACTTGGTCATTTTTAGGATTGGTTTAGTGCCTTGGTTCAATAAAAAATGTCTATCGGCAACCATTCAAGCAAAAGAGGCTTAAACCATTGAAATTTTGAACCACTTTGGTTTAAAGGTTCAACAAGTTCAAGGTTCAATCAGTTTAACACTTTTAATTCAATGACGGGTTCAATCAAAGGAATGATTCAATGACTTGGTTCAATCAAGTAGTTCAATGCTTTGTTTCACTCGGGCGGTTTGTCCACTTAGTTTCAATGTTTTGGTTCATCCTTTGGTTCAATCAAATGGTTTGTCAATTAGTTCAAGGCTTTGTTTAAACCATTAAACCAAAGCTTGGTTCAATGGTTGGTTCAATGTCTTTTGGTTCAAAGGCTTCGTTTGAACTGTTGAACCAAAACTTGGTTCAACGGAGTGGTTAAATAGCTTGGTTCAAAGGAGCGATTCAATGTAAAAGTTCAAAGAGCCTCCCAAAGAACAAGTGCCCTTACAGAGGGCACTTCGTCAACAAAAACACCCTTCAAAAGGGTTATTTTTGAAGAAGGCCGCAAAGGTAAATTCCTTTGGAAATTTTGTTTAAGGCAGACAATCATAATTCTTTTAGAATTTTATCTAAAGGAATTTCTTCGAAAAAAAAGTCCGAAAGAATTCAGAGAAGCTACGGGCAAAAATCTCAAAGAAATAACTAAGGCAAATGGAACAATTCTATGGACTTTTTGTCTGCGAGAAATTTCTATGGGATTTTTGTCTGTGGGAAATGTCTGCGGACTTTTTGTCCATGGGAATTTGTCCACAGAAAAAGCCTGGGAAAATACCTATGGGAATTGTCTACAGGAAAGAGACAGTCTGCTAAGGAAAAGGCCATGAGAGACTTCTAAGGTGAAGGCCGTTGAAGGACCCTGAAGGGCAGGTGCCCTTGCGGAGGACTCTTAGTTGCCAACTTGAAGGATATTTCCCTATAGCTAAAGGGTTACTTTCCCTTTGGGAAGATGTAAAACCATAAAAGCTGAAGAAGGACCAAGGGGTGACACACCTAAAGATGTCAAATTTAAGATAGTGAAATATCTGTTGATCCTTTGAATCTACAGACTTGAATGCATTCAAAAGGTTTAAGGCCAAGACTAGTAGAAAGTGAGGAAGGAACAAAACAACAAATTAAATCCAGGACCCAATTTAATTAACCAAAAAAGGAGGAATGATGGAGGTAGGATCAGATCACTAGGTGGACATTGAAAGTTGTAAACTTTCAATATCATGACTTGTTTCTCTAAATTGATAAAATCAAATGGGTAAATGCCCCTAAGTTCTAGCCTATCTTCTTAACATATTTCAATGCAACATGATGTGTTACTGTTCCCAAATCCTTCTTGAAGAGGCTATATAAGGGACTCTCTTCTATTGTAAATGTATCTCTTTTTTGACAATCAGAATGAAACTCTGCCCAAATTGAAAGGCACTTCTAAGACATTGAGCTCAGTTTGTTGATCATATTTTGTTATTGGAATAAGAAAGCAAGTGATTTTTCAGACTTTGTGCTATGATATCTTTGTTGTTGGGGAAACTATTCTTATGTCTTTTTCCTTAATATATCTTTTGTTCCTTTAACTCAACAAGCAAAATTAGTGACAACAGTTAGGAAGGTGTCCTGAAGAGTCAAGTGTGGAGAGACTTTGTGCCCCCATAATTGCCTTTAGTGTTTTTTATTTTCATTTTTGTGTAAAGGACCTTGGGATGACTTTGTGCCCTCATTGTCCTTCATATCTTACTCTTGAGCAATTCAGATGGAGACTTTATGTTGCATCTTGATTTGTTGGTTATTACATCCTTTGCTACATTTTGCTATTACTACCAAGAGTATTTTATTGGTTTGTTGAATAGTACTTTTAAAAGAAGAGGAGTGATGTCTGTCATTTCCCTTGAGTTTTTCCTTTGATTTACACACATCATCTCTGAAGAAAGAGAGATGGATGGTTTGTCCTACCCTTGATTATTATTTTTTGTTTATATATATAACATACCTATAGGGAACCTCCCCTTGATGAGAGGAGAGATCAATCCCCTTCTGATGTGGTAAACCTACACATTTAGATGACTAATCTTCCTACTTTGGCTGATCAGACTTATTTTGTTTATCAGTACCCTGATCGACAAAATATTTAACCAATAGTTTTTGGTGACTCTGCTAGAGATATACCCATTATCCATTTATAATCTATCCATTCACCTCCACACCAATCTGGAAAGAATGCATAGTTTAAAGCCTCAAGCTTTAACTGAAGCAAGGTCAATTCTTTTCCATTTTTGTTTCACAATCTGGTAGATTCAAGTTACACGCAAAGCCAAAGGGGTAAAGGTATCATTAACCCTATATTTGAGTTGGTACAACAAAGTGATTTTGATCTGTTTCCTTCACCATCTCGTCTCCAACAAACCAAGAGCTTTCCTCCCACTAAAGTCAGATCTCCATTGCCAGATGAAGTATCTACTTCTGCTATTGATAAAGCTTTGCCAATAATTACTCCTCTGAGATTTGTTATCCCTCCTTTTCATAATCCTACAATGGCAGTTCAAGGCCCCTAGGGTAATGCTTTTGGTCCTCTCAATCTTACTTCACCTCTACATGAGCTTCCACGTAGTTCAAGGAAGAATTTTCCCAAATTCTATGGTGATGGGAAAGTTTATCCTGATGAACACATTGCAGCCTTTAGCATAGCTTGTGGAGTAATCAGAGTAGAATTTGAAGATGTAGCAGGCAGGCTTTTTGTAGAAACATTACAAGGTGTTGCTACAGATTGGTTTTATCATCTATAGGCTCGATTAGTAACTGATTGGAATACTCTCAAAGATAAGTTTGAAGCCAGATTCAAACATGCAGAAGATGCACATGCACTTCTAGCTCAACTTACATAGATGAAGAAAGAGCCTCATGAACCTATGAGAGACTTCATAGCCAAATTTGACAAACTGAGAAACAAAATTCTAGTAATAGCTTGACCTATAGCTGAGAATCTCAAATGCTTTTTCATTAAATCTCAGTTACCTAAAGTAAGTTTTCTCTTGAGACGTGCTGGTCAAATAGATCTTGCTGTAGCTCAACTTTTGGCCACTGAGGTAAAAGATGATCTCATCTTAGCAGGGAAGATAAGAAGAGATCCAAATAGAAATAGATCCTCATCATTTTTTGAATATGCATCTATAGGAACCACTGATCCAATGGTGCAAAAGCTGGCAAATGAAGTGCTAGCCTTGAAAAAGCAAATAGTGCAAGGAATGTCTTCTACTCCTTCATACAAAGATATGCCAAGAAGGACATTCCCAAATCAGTCATATCAGGGAAATGCTACCAAGAATCAAGGGCAATAGAATCACCTTCCTCCCCCACAAGGGAAACTTGCCCTTGAAGCCCCTCCAACTAACTCAATAGTTGGATATTTGGAAATAGAACATGCTTTCTCTTTCCAACCTAATTTTGAGCAAGAAAATGATGCTAATCTCTTCACAGAAGATCAAGAAGAATCAGCTAGCAACTCCCACATTGGTTTCTTAAACTACCAGGATGAACCCAGAAGTAAAAGAGAAGCTATTGATGGATCATATGCAGTGTTTACTAGGTCCAAGAACCAATCAGTCCAGCAAGCTGATAAAGGAAAGACAAAAGAGCAACATCAGCCAGTAGTCATGATTGCTAAGCGTGGAACCATTCTGCCTTTTTAGTCAAAGGATCTAGTAATCACCCAAAAGGTAATACATCAAATTTTCCTTCCCATTCTACTTCAAATTTGTAAACCAGCCCACCTCCCATCCCTCCTAAAACTCAAAAAGTTGAAGTGCTTTCCTCTGTTCCTAGTCCAATTCAGCTATTTGACATAATTGATCATGTCAAAAAGACCAAAATACAAATGTCTAAATTTGAATACTTGTAATCCAATCCTGATCAACTAGATAAGTTGGTCCAATGTATCAAGAACCAAACCATCCCTACAAGGAAAAAAGATAAAAAGATAATACATGATTCTCTAAATAACAAGCCCATTCTAAATAATCTTGTCTTTACTCCTCTAGCTACCCTTGGGAAAATAGAACCTTTTTATGTTTCCCTATTAATAAATAGTTATCAGCTCAATAATTACATCATTGATTTTAGAGCATCTGATAATGTCATACCTACTAAAGTAGCTGAGTCTCTGGGTTTCACATTGACCAAAACCTTTAAGAGATGTTTCTCCATGGAGAACAAGTAAGTACCATTGCTGGGGAAAATTAAAGATGCCCAATTTGCATTGGCAGCCTTTCTAGACAAGAGAATCAAGATGACTGTCTTGGTGGCTGACGTCCCAACATCCTATGGCATTTTGCTTAGATGAAAATTCTACAGGGACGTGGGAGGAGAACTAATCATGGACCTATTTGAAGCAAGGATCCCTATCCAAGGTGTGATGAAGAGATTGCTCCCTGAAAAGGAGGCAAAATATGTGGTTAGCCAAACATCAGCCCCTACAACACAAATTCTATTTGAGTCTTTAGGCAGGGGTAATTATTTCTTTACCATAGAGGATGTTCATGTTTCTATAGATGAAAGTCCTGTAGCTGAAAATCTAGAAATTGATCCAAACAAGACTTCAGGAGAATTGGTAGGACACAATACAAGTAAGGAAGGATCTTCCATCTCTAATGAAGAGAAATCTGATAAGAGATCAACTTTTGATGATGCTTCGATCTTGAAATCCAATGGCAACAATTTTTCCACCAATGATGGAGTTGGGACTATTTTGATATCTCCTCAAAGAGATATTCTTCCTTCATGCAATTTACAAGTCAGCAACACCAAAAACACAGTTGGATGTGAATCTCTATTGCTCAGATTGAAGATTGCTCAAGATGAAGAGATCAAACTCCTCCACATCAAAGGAGATGTTGAGCTGATAATTTTACAGGAGTTTGATATGGACAATCCAATCATATGCTAGACTGAACCAGAAGAATAACTAATTATGGTAATAGACCATGCTGCTGTAAATCAAAATTAGGCAAAGGAATCCTTCACCAAGAGAGCAAGGAGTTATGGTTTCTAGTTTGAAGACCACCTCTTGCCATGGGACAAGAAGAAGAAAAAGCCAAGGGGAAGATGCAGAAAATTAGTTTCCTGGTGGAGAACTCCATTTGCCTGTCACTATTTTTGGGGGCAAAATGTCTTATTGTTGGTTTATCAGAATAGAGCACTATTTTCACTGTCTCCCAAGAAGTAGCATCTGAAATACTCCAATTCTTGAAGTATCAGATCATTCCATTTGTACATATGTATATTTGTACAAGTTTTTAATTTTGTTTTGTTTTGTTTGTTTTCTTTTTGATGCCTTCCATTTCTAGGTAGCATGAGTCCGTAACCCAATGGTACACATGAAGACACTGGAGATTCTATATTCTACTCCTTTCAATTCTTTTTGCAATTGATAGAAGTTCCCCAACTGGAGCCAGATGTTGTCTCCCAAAAATATCACTCACTTTTGGGACAACATTTAAACTATTTTGGTTCTACAGACCAAAATTGTCTATTCTCTTTTCAAAATTTATCCTGGGCATTCAAATTCCTCATTTTTCAAGCTTCTCAAAAATCTACAGACTCTACAGGCTTAAATCTATGAACTCTACAGGCTTAAATCTATGGACTCTATAGGCTTGAATCTATAGACTTAGCAGGAAGAGAAAATCTATGGACTCTACAGGCCAAGTTCAATGGGCTTTATAGGTTGATTTCTATAGACTTGAAAATCTACAGACTCTGCAGGTAGGTTCATTTCTATAGGTTCAAAGGCTTCTGTAGGAGGGTTTGACCCAAAAAAAAATTAGTTTCTAACATTTGGTCATTTTCAGGATTGGTTTAGTGCCTTGGTTTAATAAAAAATGTTTATCAACAAGCATTCAAGCAAAAGAGGCTTAAACCATTGAACCGTTGAACCACTTTGGTTCAAAGGTTTAACGAGTTCAAGGTTCAATCAATTTAACACTTTTAGTTCAATGATGGGTTCAATCAAAGGAATGATTCAATGGCTTGGTTCAACCAAGCATTTTAACTCTTTGTTTCACTCGGGTGGTTCGTCCACTTTGTTTCAATGTTTTGGTTCATCCTTTAGTTCAATCAAACGGTTCATCAATTGGTTAAAGGATTTGTTTGAACCATTGAACCAAAGCTTGGTTTAATGGTTGGTTTAACATCTTTTGGTTCAAAGGCTTCATTTGAACCATTGAACCAAAACTTGGTTCAATAGAGTGGCTCAATAGCTTGGTTCAAAGGAGCGATTCAATGTAAAAGTTCAAAGAGCCTCCCGAAGGACAAGTGCCCTTATGGAGGGCATTTGGTCGACAAAAACACCCTTCGGAAGGGTCATTTTTTAAGAAGGCCACAAAGGTAAATTCCTTCAAAATTTTTGTTTAAGGCAGACAATCATAATTCTTTCAGACTTTTGTCTAAAGGGATTCCTTCAGACAAAAAGTCCAAAAGAATTCAGAGAAGCTGCAGGCAGAAAGCCCAAAGAAATAACCAAGGCAAATGGAACAATTCCATGGACTTTTTGTCTGTGAGAAATGTCTACAGACTTTTTGTCTATGGGAATTTGTTTGCAGAGAAAGCTTGGGAAAATACCCGTGGGAATTGTCTATAGGAAAGAGATAGTCCGCTAAGGAAAAGGCCATGAGAGACTTTTAAGGTGAAGGCCACCGAAGAACCCCAAAGGGTAGGTGCCCTTACGAGGGACTCTCAACTGCCAACTTGAAGGATATTTCCCTATAGCCAAAGGGTCACTTTCCCTTCGAGAAGATGTAAAACCAGAAAAGCCAAAGAAGGACCAAGGGGTGATGCGCCCAAACATGTCAAATTCAAGACAACAAAATAGTTGTTGATCCTTTGAATCTATAGACCCGAATGCATTCATAGGGTTTAAGGCCAAGACCAGTAGAAAGTGAGGAAGGAATAGAATAGCAAATTGAATCCAGGACCTGATTCAATTAACCAAAAAAGGAGGAACAATGAAGGTAGGATCAGATCACCAGGTGGACATTGAAAGTTGCAAACTTTCAATAGCGTGACTTATTTCTCTACATTGATAAAATCAAATGGGTAAATGCCCCTAAGTTCTAGCATGTCTTCTTAATAGATTTCAATGCAACATGATGTGTTATTATTCCCAAGTCCTTCTTGAAGAGGCTATATAAGGGACTCTCTTCTATTATAAATGTATCCCTTTTTTGACAATCAGAATGAAACTCTGCCCAAATTGAAAGGCACTTCTGAGACTTTGAGCTCAGTTTGTTGATCATATTTTGTCATTGGAATAAGAAAGCAAGTGATTTTTTAGACTTTGTGCTATGATATCTTTGTTGTTGGGGAAATTGTTGTTATGTCTTTTTCCTTAATATATCTTCTATTCCTTTAATTCAATAAGTAGAATTAGTGACAACAGTCAGGAAGGTGTCTTGAAGAGTCAAGTGTGGAGAGACTTTGTGCCCCCATTAATGCCTTTAGTGTGTTTTATTTTCATTTCTATGTAAAGGACCTTGGGATGACTTTGTGCCCTCATTTTCCTTCATATCTTAATCTTGAGCAATTTAGGTGGAGACTTCGTGCTACATCTTGATTTTCTCGTTATTACATCCTTTGTTGTTAATACCAGGAGTATTCTTGTGGTTTGTTGAATAGTACTTCTGAAAGAAGAGGAGTGATGTCTATCATTTCCCTTGAGTTTTTACTTTTATTTGCACACGTCATCTCTAAAGAAAGAGAGAGGGATGGTTTGTCCTACCCATGAGTATTATTTTTTGTTTTTATATATATATATATATATATATATATATATATATATATATATATAGCGTACCTATAGGGAACCTCCCCCTGATCAGAGGAGAGATCAGTCCCCTTCTGATGTGGTAAACCTACACATTTGGATGACTAATCTTCCGACTTTGGCTGATTAGACCTATTTTGTTTATCAATACGTTGATCGACAAAATATTCAACCAACAAGCATCAATAAGGAGAGATAGAAACTCATCAAGATTGGGTATTTTCTCTCCATATAAAAATTGTAATACCAAAATTGAATTATAATTGAGATCTCAAAATATTTTAATTTTTATTATAGTAACATGGTGGGCATCAAACCCAATGTGGTGATCCATGACCTAGTTAAAATGCTTGGCATAAAACTAGTCAAACAAAATCTCATACCCATCAATCATACAATTGTGATGATGGTGAAAAGGATGCTATTAAAATATTAAAAAGTAATATTTATTAAGATAATATACTATTGCAAGTGGATGTCCAATCTTGTCCCCATTCTCAATAAAAATGGTAAGATTAGGATATGTGTAGATTTTTGAGATATTAATAAAACATTTGTTAAATATGAATTCCCTTTTCCTTATATATAAGTAATTATAAATATAAATATATGAGTTTATATCATTCATATATGGCTTCTCAAGCTATATTAAAATCCAAATTTCTAATGAGGATCAAATTAAGATCTCCTTTACTGGCCATGGGGGACCTTTTGTTATGTCATGATGGTATTCAGTCTCAAAATGTAAAGAAAACATATCAAAGGTCCATGACCCACATATTCCATGATATTATTCACAAGATAGTGGAGGTATGCATAGATGATATTTTAGGTAAATCAAGATGACAAGAAGACCACTTAGAGGTGTTATGTACCATATTAACATATTTAATCGAATATAATGTTATTATTAACCCAAAAAAATGTGTGTTTAGAGTCACCGATGGAAAAATCCAAGGGTATATCATCTCTAAATGTGGGATTGATATTGACCCTACCAATATTATATTTATCTTGGAAATTCTTCCTCCCACAGAATAATCAAGCACTAAAACATTCTTTGGTAAGTTGGGAGGTCATTCAACAGTTCAATCTTGATCTTACCTATGTCATTCATCATATCAATAACCTAATTAAAATTACAAGTGACTTAACTTGGATAGATTATTCTGAGGAGTAATTTGATTTAGTGAAACACTTTGTTATGTTTCCCCCATGCTTCTAGTACCTAAACTAGATAAGCCCTTGATGTTGTACATTAGATCAATTGAGGTGTCTCTTACTTGCATGTTGGCTCAAGAATATGATACTAAAAAATAACATGTCATTTATCTTATTAGCCACACCCTTATCAATTATGAGATGTGATACACTCAAGAAGAAAAATAATGCTTAGCTATAGTGTTTATGACCAAGTGGTTATAACATTATATGCTCAACCAAGAAACAAGAGTTATTATGAGATCTCAAGCCCTATGTACTTTTATAACCCAACCAACTCTCTTTAGAAAGGATATGAATTTCATCACAATCTTATGTGATTTTTATTTAACTTACATCAACCAAAAGTCCATTAAGGGACATATCATTACTGATTGGTTGGTTGATTATCCCTTAAAATTTAATGATTTCATTGATACCAACTTTCTTGATGAATTTATCTTCCACAAAAAAACCTTCTATTAGTTCTTATCCCTAGTACACATATATAATCAATTACCTAATTGAACACACTTACCACAAAGCTACCAATTCAAAATATAGATTTCAACTTTATATCATTAGCATCCAAGTATGTTATACTAGACATGGTGTTTTATATTACGGCCTCTGATGGCATGCTATTCAGATGTGTCAACCAAGAGGAGTTAAAAAGAGTCATTTTTTATTGTCATAGTGACATTTGTGGTAGACACTTTGGTGGCCACATGATCGGTTATAAAATCCACATATTATGATATTTTTGGCCTATTCTAGACTATTATATCATCAAGTATGTGCACAAATGCAATAAGTGCCAACATTTTTCACACAAGATACATATCCCTAATAGGGCACTACAACCCATAGTCATTCCATAACCCTTTTCCTCTTGGGGATTATATTTAGTAGGTAATTTCTCCCCTACTTCTTTGGATGGTCATCATTTCATTATCAAAATGACTAAGTATTTTACTAATTGAGAAAAATATATGCCTTTATCAATGATAACTAGTTTGGTCATTGCTAGATTTATTCTAAACCAAATAATTTGTCAACAATTTAGGGTCCCATAGGTCATAATTACTGATAACATGTCTCTTTTCAAAAACCTCAAGTTTTATAAGTTATGTAAAAAAAATTCCATATCACACCACTCAACCTCTTTTTATTACTTACAGACAAATGGTTAAGTTGAGGCCACCAAAAAAACCTTAAAGTTAATATTGGTCAAAACTATTAGACATTTTAAGTGAGATTGGCACTTATAATTCTATCTATCCCTTTGGGATTATATGATAACTATTAAAACACCCACAAGGCCAACTCTATACTCACTCATACTATATCTAAAGCTATTATACCCTTATAAATGGAGATACATAGCCTTCGTGTTTCACTCCAAGGCCTCCTTGATCATGAAGAATATAAAGAGGCATGGCTAGCTGAGTTAGAAATTGTAGATGAATTTTAAATCACTATTGCAAATAATAATATTACTTATATTGATCATATGCATATAAAATACAATAAGAACAACCATGAGTTCCTATTCATGTAACATACATTGTCCTTAGTATTTATAGTTAGATTGACAAAAATAAATGGTAAGGTTAGAAATTTAGACCAAATTGGTTAGGCCCCTACCTAGTGACCAAAAAATTGAATAAAAGAGATTATTGGTTATACACTCTGGAGGGAAAGAAGTTCAGTGAATTTGTGAAATATTTTCACCTAATTTTTTTTATATATCTAGTAATTTCATATAATATTTCCCTCATTTATATTGTTTTTTCATAGTTTGTATGTTCATTTGCATATTAGAAGTTTTTCAATGATTATTTGGTTGTTAATTTTCACAATGTGAAACTTTCATATTGCAACATATAAAATAATCCCATTCTCATAGTATATTATTATCCCATATAAAACATTTTAAAAATTAGAATTACATTGGTTCTTTCCTTAGTTATTATGAGTATATTACACTTATTTTTTCTATGTCTTCTTTCACAACTTCAAAAATTTTAGCCTACAATTTAGTCTAGAATCTTGTCCATGGTAGAGTCTCCTCTCAAAGTGCATTCTAAAGTAGAACACTAGCATGCTCAAAAATATATAACTTTACTTACCTATATTGGTATTTGGTGATGAGATCTTACATCTCACTAGTTTCATGGGGCCAAAATTTGGTGATGAAGGCCTTGAAAATAAGGAAAGTAAACACTCTTATGAAAATCAAAAGCTTATGCAAAAAACATGAGTTATATTTCACACTTATTGCCCCTGATATCCTTTGGTATTTAGATCTTACATCTTAATACCTATGTGGGTTTAACATTGGGGAGAGATGCCCCTTAATTTACTACATAAAGCATTTGGTGATGAGCCCATGTGTCTTCCTAGTCACAAGAGTCTAAGTGTAGGGGGTCACAAATAGAAGATAAAATTTAAATGCAGAAGAACTATTAAATAAAAAAGTGTTCAAGTTAAAATTTATTCCAAAATCTTGCCTACATGTCTATGTTGAAAAGGGTAATTTGAGAAACTTGTATTTCATTTAGTGTTGAAATGCACTTTGACACACTAATTGTTCTTCTTCCTCAAATTTAAATTCAAATTCATGTCATCTCCCTCCAAATTTAAATAATTGAGTAATTATTAATAAATCAATTATGCACACTTTTAATCTAAATTTAATTAATAAATGTAGATTTTCCACCTCACCTAGACAACATCCACCTTTATCTCCCTCAAATGTTGACTCAACCAACCAATCCCTTAACTTTCTCAACTACCCTTTGAGTCACCCCTTGACTATCAAACAACTTGACCTATTCTTAATGACTTAGCTAACCAATTCCCTTTTCCTCTCAACCAATTGAATTAGTCATCATCCTTATGGATGAGGACTCATTCTCCACCATTGATAATTTTAATAATTTAAAATAGTTAATTAATCCCCTACCATCTGATATGCCTTATAAAAACCTATAAATAGACATGTAAGCCATCACTCTCATTTGTCCACCTTCAAGCTAAAAAAGTGCTATCAAATTTCCAAGTAAATAAAAAATGAATCAAAGCCATAAAGATTACATTTGATTATAAAATTCTATCCATTCTCCATTTTCATTGGAGAAAGGATTGAGCATCCACATTCCACACAAAGAGAAAATATACCATTGATCACACAATAGAGAAGGTGATAAACTTTACATGTATTTTTAAGTAGTTCTTTTACTAGTTTAGTTTATTCATTTTGTTGTTTCTATATCTTGAGATTTTTTGAGTTTATATTAAGATTAAGAGCATTTTATTTCTTAGATTAGTTGTATCTAGATTTCCTTCATACATTTTGGCATGCCTGGTGGGAATTTCCCTCATTTTCTTCTGATCATAATCATTATAGGTACATTTAGAATTATTTTTTAGTTGATTTTTGTATGTTTTCTTGTGCACTTGCATTTAACCATGATCTTGATAGTTTTTGTTTGTAGCTACAAGTTATTTTCTAGAATTTTCACACTTTTTTTATGTACAAATTTCATAACAATGAATTTGTTAACATCAACACTGTAGTTTGTAGTAGTAAATAATGAAATAATGAAATCATTATTTCTCTATGTTTAGGACATTTTTAAATAGTTTTATCACTTTTAGAGTCAAAGACTCTAAAAGTGATAAATTAAAAATGTCCTAAACATAGAGAAATAATGAAATCATTATTTCTCTATGTTTAGGACATTTTTAAATAGTTTTATCACTTTTAGAGTCTTTCTAGTCCATTTTTGGATGGTTCTATCTTTTCTATTTTCTAACATTTTCTCTTTTTAGAAAACTACAAAATAGAAGAGTCTAGTAGCAAAATTGTCCAATATGTTCTATGTTTTAGGAAACTACAAAATCATATGCTATAATTGTGAAATTATTTTTAAACAATGCAATCATTTTGTGATGTTTTTTCTATTTTTTTCTTGACAACAAAATTGTGTAGTATTTTGGTGAAATCGTAAGAGAGATCAATGAAATAAGTAAAAATAATAGTAAAAAAATTTACAATTCTAAATTTATTATGTTTCTATTTTCATTACTATGTTATTTTTCTATTTTTGATTATTTAATAATTTCACATTTCTGTTTGATTGTGTATCTATGAATTCATTCTAGAGACTTTTTTTGTGTGTGTGTTTTGTAGGTTTTTATAAAGTTTTTTGTAGGTTGCCTTGACTCTTTTCCAAACACAAACTCTCTATAAATTTGTTTATAGGTATAAATCCAAATAAAATTGGCAAGAAAGCTAAATAGAACCAAATTTTTACTTCTTTTATGTCTAACGATTCTATTTTTTTCTTTTTTCTTAGTAATTAGCTAACATTTGATTTTTTAGAGTTAATCATTTCCCCTTTTTTAGAATTTTATGTGCATGTTTCACCTGTGTTGCATATGCTCTTCTCTCAATGTCATATTAGTGATTATACTTGAGAATCAAAAATAACATTAGTGAGCTTTTTAGCCCAAGACAATACTTGTACATATACTCTTCTTTTGACATTAAATTAGTGATAATACTTGATAATTAGAAGAACATATTATTATTATTATTATTATTATTATTATTATTATTATTATTATTATTATT
This sequence comes from Torreya grandis, assembly GCA_037957365.1. Taxonomy (NCBI): domain Eukaryota; kingdom Viridiplantae; phylum Streptophyta; class Pinopsida; order Cupressales; family Taxaceae; genus Torreya; species Torreya grandis. The sequence goes on along the minus strand of JARHVA010002315.1, from coordinate 2,326,765 downwards.
ATTATTATTATTATTATTATTATTATTTATTTTTCTTTTCTAGGGGCTCTATTGATCATGGATTTAACCACCATGTGGTAGGTCAAACTTAGTGTATCAATGAGGTATATAAATTGAGTGTCAATTACTTTAAAAGCCTAAAATATTGTGTGTTTTAAATAAACGATGATGTGATTGGATTTTATGATCTTGTAGACACCAAAAATCCATATACCATGATTTCAAATGTCAAAATTCCCCTCAACCACCTAGGACCCCATTGGGACTAGTTTAACCCTTTGACCCCTAGTCAAGTCTAACCTTTGGTCAATTTGTCCAACTAACTTAACTTGATTTTTACCAACTTTCTTACCTTCACCCTCGACCGTTGATGGTCAAGATGACCATCGACAATCACCTTGACCATTGATGGTCAAGGTGCACCTCCTTAACCACCAACATGCAAGCCACCCACCTTGCTTTTTTAAAAATAGCTTATCTAAATTTGTGTACAAGCTATTGCATGTGTGAGTTAAAATTAGAAGGCCTAGTTAACATCTTATTGTAACTCTCTTGTCTTGCCTATAAGAAGAGAGGAGTAGGGAGGTGAAATCAATCTTCAATTGTTATCAAGAGCTTGTGCATCCATATTTCCTTTATTTTTACAATTCAATCATCATTAACAATCTAACAATCCAACCATCATGTCATAGAGCTAACTTGCCACTACCAATCCACCAAAGTACTAAGTACCATTACTTTAGTGAAATCATGTTAAATTCCATCAATGAGCCAACCACTTCAATCAATAACTTGATCATCATTCTGTAAGATAAGTATTTATTTTATGATATTTAGTTACTTTATTTTCCTTTCATACTCAACCTAATACTAACCCATCTCTCAAAATCCAACATTTTGATCTTGTCAATCTGATCATTTAAAAACCTAAACCTACCCACAATAATAATCAATGGTTATCTTAACTATCGATGGTTAGCTTAACTATTGACGGTCACATCAATTACTACTAGTTATTGTGGCAAAAAATAATAGCAAGTTATTTTCACCCTTTTACCCCCAACTAGATCTAGTTTTTTATGTCCCTACTTATTCATAGATACCTACCTAATTTTTTGAAATAGACCTTAGCCATTTAGCACTAGTATTAACTTACTTATCACTATATTAGTCATTTATAGTATATTTATTTAGCAAGCATTTCTTATGTTCAATTTCAATACCTTTTAATTATTGATGCATATACTTTCTATTCTATTTATAAACTTAATTGTTTAAAATGCGTGGATTGACAACTCCTAAGGAAGTTATTGCTTTTGGAATCTAGCTAGCGCAAAGCAATCCACTCAGCTATCTATCTAACCCACCATTTGGTTTAGTGCTATCTTACTTGTAGGTCATCCTCCCAAGACAAAGAGAAGTTATCCACAATCATCCGATTCAATGTGCACATAATCAAATAGTTTTTTCAACCATACCTATATTTAATTTCTTCTTCTTCGTATTAAAATATAAGCTAAAATTCACTAAAATATTCTGGCATGCCTGGTGGGACCTTGAGTATTTACTTTGTGTTTTTTTTCTTTGTATATGTATTCTCTTCTCTCTATCTTTGCTCATTAACAAAACTAAAATCTCTTTTGGGTTTAAAATTAAGTGCATACATTGATTTCTTAAACTTTTAGCTCACATAGTTTAACTTAATGCAAAGTAATCCTATTGTAGTATCACTCTTGTTGCACACACTAAACAAAACCACTTTCATCAATTAAACATCAAACAAACTTGAGATAAGGCCTGAATAGGATTTCATCACCTAGTGGTAAACTTACCTTTTCCTGGTAATCCTACTTGGAGGTCATTACCAAGGGGAGAACCAACATAGATCTCTGATTGAGTATAAACTCTGAAAATCAATATATATTAGCTAAGCACATGACACCCTTATCATTATAGCATGTGAAGTGAGGGGGTAGGCCCCAATACCAAGCTACATATTGATTCCCAATACAAATTCCTTTGAGCACCTAAACAACATGAAACCATCCATAAATTTCCTCTCTAGTATTATTATACAAGCCAAATTTTAGTCACACAATTTCTTGAAAGCTTAAAACATAATCCACAAGAGAGACTAAAAAGAACCTTTAGGAATTAATGTGATTTTTAGAGTGTGATTTATTTTCTTGATCATTTCTTGTATTATCTCTATTTGATTGGTAATATTATTTATGTATTCTCTTCCCCTTTCCTTGGATGGTTCTTACTTGTCAGTAAAGAAAGAATCTAGCAGAGAAAAACCCATCACCAAACTAATCTACCTCTTTCACCTCTTCATCCATGGACTACATCTCTAAACTAGTAGACTCTCCTCACCCTTTATGAGGTCCCCCTTCCCCTTGAGAATTTCCCCAAGGAGATGCAGAATTTTTTACATCCTTAGATAATAATTTTGTGTCCCTTCAACATTACCTTAACACTAGGCCTCACCACACCCCTATTTTGGTTCCACCTATGGACCCACCTTATGGCATGCCTTAAAATATTATGGGAAACACCTCTATTTCCATGGTGACCACTCAATCATTAGCTACCCAAGATTTCTCATCTACCAATAACCCCTTTGATACAACTATAGAAAACTAACCTACCTGACCTACAAACACCCTTATAGCTTCTACCCCTACCAACAACTCCTCCACCTTAGGAACAACCCAACCATTAGCCACGTATACTCCCCTCATCATGAGAGTACATACCACTAATATTTTTAACCTTCCATCGACCAATACCTCACTTAAAATTCTTGTACTGCATATACCCTTTACCTTACCACCAATTACCATAAAGGTCACTACCCTACCCTTCCTTTGGTCACTAACCTAACCACCACCCCTACTCAGTAGGGGTCTATTACACCAAACCTAGGTTACATACCTAATCCATAGGGGCATGCACCTCTACCTAGTACCCAACTGCCCACATCCACTTATCCTTACATATATTCTACCCAACCACTGGTCTCTACGTACCAATATGTGGTAGCCTCCCAACCTCCTACCCAATATCAATATGTCTCCTAACCACTACAACAATATGCACCTTACATCCTTCTAGGTGCACAACCCCAAGTAGACCTCATGAAGAAAGATGACCACCTTAGAGTCATCCATTTTTAGATCTCACAATGTCCTATCATATGATCAGATCTATAATGAACCCATTTACCCATCTGTCCCTATCTGACCCTATTCTCCTTAGTGGGAGCTTCCTAAGTTCTCTACATTTTATATTAAGGAAAATCCACAACATCACCTCAGGGTATTTAGGTACTCATGTTATCTAATTGCTTATAATAATTCCCTCCTTCTCTACACTTTTCCTACGTCTTTATTGGGACCGATATTGGATTAGTATCGTGCCTTAACTAAGCATTCCCTCTTTTCCTTGACTTAATTGGATCAAATATTCTTGGATCACTTTTCAATAAACATCTCCAAGAATTTTTATATCACTAACCTCTACTCCATCTGGCAATTTGATGATGAATCCATTGCTAATTTTGTAGCCTATTGGAGGAGCCTAATCAACCAACTCTCCTTTTCCTTAACCCAACCTAAATTAATCAAACTCTCTACTCGAGCATGTGCCAATAACATCTCTTCCACATTACATGTTCAAAGCTTCTAAACCTTTGATGAGGCTTTTACCATGGTGCGTAAATTAGAGAATCGACCCATTGATGAAGGAAAGCTAAAAATAAAAAACAAGAACTCTACCTATAGAACCAATGAGGCTTCCTCTTATAAACTAAACAACCAAGCTAACATTGGGACCAAAATTTAGGGAACTATGAATGAAATTGTACCTAAATCCACTTCTCCATCATCTACTAACCAAAAAAATTCCTCTAGTTCTTCAAATTAAAACATGAGGAACTAAAACCAAAACACCTAGAAGTAATTTACTCCACTCAAAAAATCTTATGCTTTGATCCTAGAGAAGCTATTAAAATCCAATATCATACAACTTCCTCCTATTAAACTACCTCAAAATTTTGATTCCTCTCATCCTATACCTAGTTAGTACAATGAGAATGATCTATGTGCCTTCCACTGAGTAGTAGGGCATGACATTAGCAGGTGTAACACGTTCAAGAGCATTGTCCAATCTCTCATTGACAAGGGTGAGCTTGTGTTGGATAGCCCCAATGAACCTAAAAACCAAGCCCTTGACATATTTAGGAAACCTTTCCCCAATCATGAACCAAACAAGAATGAGATCAACATGGTTGAGTTCTCTCATGATGTCCATACTATTAACATGGCTCTTGGAATACTCATTACTTAAGAACCTACTGACCAACCTATATGTTCCTCACCCTCTCTATTTATTGAGGTAGCAGAGTTACCTTCTCCTCTTTTGGAAACCCAAATTGAGGAAGGCCCCCTTTCTCCTCCATAACTTATTGAGTTAATGCATCCATCAACCCCTTCTTTGATTGACACAACAAAACAATCACCGATTTTACCTTCTCCCTTAACGACTAAGTAACTTACTACTCCTTGAAAGATCATTCTCAAAGAGGAAACCCCCATGTCTACACCTCCCATAAAGGAGTCACCTACTCAAACTTTGTATCTTTTGATTGAGGAAAAGGAGGTTAACATCCCTCTATCTCAACATATGGGCTTATCTTTCATGTCCACTATCTAGGGAATAAAACCAACATACAAACCATTCTCTAGGTTAGTGTAAAAATTAGAATTTATTTTCAACCCTAACATGGATCAAACCACCTTCTGGTAGTAATTAGATATACCTTATATCAACATGTAGGAAACTCTAACCATACTGTTGGCATACCAATCTACCTCTTCCATTGTTTACACTCCTACCTTACCAACCAAACCAATGAAAGCTTCTACCAATCCAAACATTCCTCAAATATTTGAGGCACCTAAATCCCAAGAAACCAAATCACCTTCTCCTACCAAATTGACCAAACTAACTAAGAACTTTGGCACCTTCCCTACATAGAGTCTTAATCACCCATCTATTAAAATGGAGCTTACCTCACCAAACCCAATAACCAAAAACCAACCCAAATCAACCAAGGGAGTAGAAACACTAAAAATCTAGAGGCCCAAACTCCTACCTCCCTTCACCTCACCTTTTATCTTGGGGCCTCATCCCTCCACTTTGAATAGGAAGCCAATTATCCCAACTAAAACTTAACCACCACTATTGGTTACACCAACACAATTATTTTTTGACACACCTATTTTTACCAAACCACCAATGAATAAGCTACCTATCTTGAAACCCCCTACCTCCACTTTTTCAACCTCTACCTTACCAAAACCAAAACCACCAATAAACATGCTACCTTACCCAAACCTTTCATCACTAAATAAGCTCCCAAAAGGACTCCCACCTTACCAACCAAGACCAAAACCCTTAAAATCTCTCCACCTTTAGCTGAGTCCTACTGCACCATTTTCCAAAGGTTATTACAAGATTCTTGCTTGACCTTACCCTTTATTAGACCATTCGACCATCTCAATTTAAATCCTATTTGATATGATGACCACCAAGTGTGTTCCTATCATAAGACACCATGCCATGACATGAAGAATTACAAAGCTCTCCAAACCATTATCCATCAGTTCTATGTTGAGGATAATCTATTAACAAATGTTCCTCCCATGGGCCCATTACCTATCCAACAACCACTAGCCAAAAACCACCTATTCCTCCACTCTCACCTCAGAGTGATGAAGAACCGAATAAATCTCCTACCTTAATTCCTCCCTCTATCCATAGCATTCATGTGGTCATGAGAGTAGAGTAGAAGGAGAAGGGGAAGGGGAAGGCCAGAGTGTCCATTATATGGACATACCCATCTTCTAATTCCCAACCAAACCCTACCCAAACATCTTCACCTTTACCCAAACCTAATGTATCTATCTTCAGGGCCTCCCAATCTAACCCATCTGATTCCATCAAGAGAGTGGTACTCAAACAACTTCACTAGACCCTGGAAAAGATGAGCTTATATGAGATGATCACTGCTTCACCTCATTATTTCCAAGTAATGATCAAGGCATTGAAATCATTAGAGGTTCAACCTAAAGACCCTCAACCTCTAGTAGACTTTATTGGTGCTCTTAATATTTCCAAACTTATCACCTTTAAGGATTCATAAATACCTTCTATCCATCTGGATGACCTAGATCCCCATCTCTTTATTACTACTTACATCACCAAACCTACATCAAATAGGTCATGATTGATGGGGGAGATAGTATTAATATCATCTCCTCCCATGCCTATAACAAACCCAACCTTCTAGATAATTTCATGTTTGAAACCTTGGTTATCCTTTGATCCTTTAATGACACCATGACCACTACCTTATGAATAGTTTTCCTTCATATCCTTGTAAGACCTCGTATGCTCCTTAAACTATTCTATGTAGTAGAAAGTGAGTTCCAATATAATGTCTTGTTAGGATAACCTTGGATCCACTTAATCAGTTATGTTCTCTACCCTTCACCATTGTATTAAGTTTGAGCACAAAGGCTAGGTCATCACCATTCAAGTTGACCCAAGTCCTTTCTTGACATACAACATGACCTACCAACCCATGACATCATCTTACCCTTATCTAACACATCCTTCCTAACCAAGGACAAGATATCCACCATGAAAGAAGAATCCTTACCTCATTATACCAATGAGGCATTGACTAGCTCATCCATCTCCTCTGATTAGATTCCCACCTTAGACCCTATGGAATTGATATTCCACTACCTTTCACTAGGGGAATATAACCTTTTAGCCATTAACACTTTCCCTACTCCCCAAGAGTATGGGAAACTTGACCACCAACCTAGGTATGACCCAAATTTTAGATCCATTATTCTATTTGGACCTTCACATTATCAAATCCATTTCATCTATGGGGGACTTGACAATCCCCTTGGTGCTTCCACCACCTCCCCTTTACCTTGGTCATTCACCTTCGACTTATTCTACCTTGACAAGTTAATTTTTGATAAAACATACCTCCATAGGTGTGTTTGGAAAGGATTTGGTCTTAAGAAATGTGAGTATGGCCCACATGATTTGATTTCCATTGAGACTAAGAATCCTCATGATAAACATGGCCTTAGTTTCATTTTACCCACCAAGAGGCAAACTAAACCATCACTTATCACCATTACTAAGGAAGACACCCCTTCTTCACTGACCTATCCTCTACCTACATGTGAGAATGATAACTTCATCCCACCTAACTTTTTTTCCATCAACATGATCATCTTAGGACCCTTAATTTATTAGAATGAGGGGGAAATAATAACCATCCCTTTGATCCATCCTGAGATGATAGGAGATGACTCTCCTACTATTAACATTATTCAATTCTAGTATGATGATTCTATCTTCACCTACCTTGGTACCCCAAATTCTTCCATCTGCAAATCCCTTCCTCTTGAGACCTCAACCATTTTTAATGAATCTACCATAGATATCAACTTAGGTACTCCAGATAACCCCCACATTATCAAAATTGACCAATCATTGAATGCTAAGGAACTTTAGGATTTCCCCTCTTTCTTCCAATACCATAGCATAACATTTTCTTAGTATTATAGAGACATGCCTATAATTGGCCCCACCATTTCCACCCATAACATAGTCACCCACCGTGATGTCAAACTCATCAAATAGAAAATTTGATGCATGCACCCTTGCATATCCCTTTTCACCAATGAGAAGCTTTAGCATCTTTTATCTGTCAATTTCATTTAACCTATTTATTATCCCCAATGGGTCTCAAATGTTGTACCTATCACCAAAGCCATAGGGTTATTACACATTTGTGTGGACTTTCATGACCTCAACCTCACTTTCCCCAAAGATGAATTTCTTCTACTAAGCAACGACCAACTAGTTGATCTTACGACTGGACATGAGATGTTATCTCTCATGGATGGATTCTTGGGTTATAATTAGATCTTAATCACCCTCAAAGATTATCACAAGACCACCTTTACCACCTCACGGGGAACCTTCTACTATAGATTCATGCCTTTTAGGTTAAAGAATGTTGGTGAAACTTACCAACATGCCATGAGTTACATCTTCCATGACATTATACATAAAATTATAGAATACTATGTAGATGACCTTATTGGAAAATCTAAACTCCAAAAGGATCATTTGGACTTTCTCAAGATCATATTTGATTGTCTTATCCATTACCATGTCTGCCTAAACCCCAAGAAGTGCATTTTTGGGGTCGTGTTAGGAATATTCTTGGTTTTATTATCTCCTTCCATGGAATCAAAGTCAATCTTACCAAGATAAAATCAATCTTTGACATGCTTCCTCTAGTCAACCTTAAGCCATTACACAACATATAGGGGAAGCTTCAATCCATTCATCATTTTATCTCCCATATTTTGGATCTATGCCAACCCTTCTACCACCTCTTGAAGAAGGATGTATATTTCAAGTGGAATAACAAATGTCAAAAGGCTTGTTATTCACTTAAAATTTACCTTTTGTCTCCACATATCCTCACCCATCCCAAGGATGACCAACCTTTTTACCTTTATATCTCTACCACTAACCATTCCCTAAGGGCAATGATTGCTCATCAGGATGAACAAAATAGAGAGCAATCCATCTACTACATTAGTTTCATGCTTGTAGAGTACAAGACTTGATATACCCATACTGAGAATATTTGACTAGATTTAGTCTTTATGGCCATAAAACTTCACCACTACCTCCTTAACCATAAAACCTATGTCATAAAAAACACTAAACCACTCAAGTAAATGCACTCAAATCCATACCAAAACCAATACATGGACAAGTGGCTCATGCTCTTAGTAGAGTTTGACCTTTAGTTCCTTCAATAAAATTCAATTAAGGAGCAAGTCATTATTGACCAATTTGCAAAAGAACTATTAGAAAACAACCAGCTTGCTCCTCTTGAGTTTCCTAATGAGTCCATTATGGCCCTCTCTCATGTAGACTTTACCTATCAAGTCATTATGTTCTTTGATGGATAAAAGTGTAAACATGGTAGGGGAGTTGGAATCATCCTTATCCCCTTTGATGGTGAGACTCTTCCCTTATCTTTCAAGATTGACTTTGAATGTACCAAAAATATAGCTAAGTAAGTAGCCTTAGTGATAGGCCTTCAGACTACATTAGCCTTAGTAGTCAAAATGATCAATATCTTTGGTAACTCCCAAATTTTGGTCAATCAATTTAATGGCTCTTACCAGTGTAAGAATGATTTTCTACAATGGTACAAATAACTAGTTGATGAACTCTTAACATCATTCAAACACTACCACATCCAGTTGACCCCATGATCTAGTAATAAGTTTATTGATACCATGTCTTCCCTCACATCTTAGATCCTATTTTCATCCTCTAAATCTATCTTATCTATCATTATCCATATACTTACCTAACCTTCCTATGTCAAATTAGATTCTCCCACCATTTTTAATGTGGAGGAGACCGAACCTGACCTTTGGTATCAACAGACCTTCAACTACCTCAACCTTACCATCATTCCTTCAGAACTCTCTAGGAATGCTCAGAGAGAATTTATCCATAGTACCTCATGATACACCATTATGGGAGGAATGATTTATAAACATGGCTTTGATGGCCTCTTCTTCCCTTACCTACATAATCATGAAGCCTCTCACACTATCAAGGAAACACATGATGGTATTTATGGGGTAAATTTAGTGGCCTCATTATAGATAAATTCATCCTTTTCCTTGGTTATTTCTAGCCTACCCTTAACCAAGACTATTGTTATTATGTGAAAAAATGTGTTAAATGTCAATAGCATGCCAATTTACATCATGCACCTAGCCATAGTCTTCATGTTTCCATTAATTTTTGGCCTTTTTCACAATGGGGTCTAAACCTTATTAGTGAAATTAATCCCCATTATTTATAGTGATACAATTCTATCATTAATGTAACCAAATATTTTACCAAGTGGGTAGAGGCTATTCCTCTAGTCTTGACCAAAGTGGAGAATATTGTTGTCTTTATCAACCATCACATCATTTATCACTTTGGTGTTCCTCACAAGATTATCATCGAAGATGGTAATTTTTTTAATAAAAAGAAATTCTAGGGCCTATGTGATGCATTTGGAATTAAGTTAATCTTCTCTTTTCCCTATTTCCCTTAGGTGAATAGATAGACAGAGGCCTCTAACAAAACTCTTAAAAACATGTTAATTAAAATGGTTAATAAATATGGTCAAGATTGGTATTTACACATCCCATTCATTTTATGGGAATATTGTACTAGCATTAAAACCCTTATGGGTGCTACCCCTTTCTCCTTTGTGTTCAAGGTGAAGGCCATCTTGCCCCTCAAATTCCAAATAAGTTCTCTTTGTATATCTTTTCAAGATCTCATTTCTAAGAACAATTATCATCAACACTGTTTATCCCAACTTGAACTAATTGATGAGAATCATTTAGAAGCCTTTAACCATATTCATGTCTATCAAAAGTGCATCAAATGTGAATATAATGAACACCTTAAAATTCAAGAATTCAACATTAGAGACCTCATCCTAAAGGAAAATCAGCATGTCACCAATATGGAGAGAAGCAAGTGGGGAAATTTTACTTTTAATTGGCTTAGACCCTATATTATAACCCATAATTATGGATCAAGAGTTTACCTATTGTCCTCTCTTAAAGGTAACCTAGAACCTGATCCACTCAATGCTTCACATCTACATCCATTCTTTTATTAATAAGGATCAATTTCACCTTTTGTTTTACCTTAAACTCAGCTCTTGCTTTCAACCACATTAATCTCCCTATTTTGGGGTAACTAATTAAAACTAAATCATGTGATTATACATCACAATCATAGCCTAATATTAAATAATGGGTACCATGGATCTACCAATGAAATGATTCTCATGGTAATTTTTGCCCCTCCTAGGATGGATTCTCATGATCATTATCACCTAAACCTATTTACACCTACTCAACCTTTTTTTGTGCTTTGAGTTTTTCCTTCATAAAGGTGAACCCTTAAGCCTATATAAGCATGCACACCTGTATCATAAAGCAAATACATAATCATAACCATTAAAAACATGATCACATCATAACATCTATGATCAATAAAGCAATCAACCATTTTTCATTGCATGTCTAAATATAAATAATGAAGCATATACTCATTAAAAATTTAGCATGTCATAAGTAACCAAGAAGCATACCCATAAATCAAAACCATCTCATGCTTAGCTAGTTGAGTTTACATCTGTGTCTAACATCCATAACATAAGCATAATCCATAAGTAATATAACATCACATCATAATCATTAAACATTAATGCAAATCATATACCATGAGCGTAAGTAATAAACAAATATCATATATATCATGAGTCAAATAACATCATAATGTATACAAATAGATATACATGTCTCTCTCACAAAATGTACATCTCACTACATTAGCTCATAGGTTAGAATCAAAATTATATATATTAATATATAATGTGTATGAACTATGTCATATCTATACCCATAGGGCACCACTGTCTCCTAGTGTACCACTAGGTCTCAGTACCTATCCACCTATATCACCTATTTTTCCACCTATAGATGTTACCCACTACCCTAAAGTAGCCATACTTGCACTAACTAACAAGCTCATTATGTACTCACCCCATTGGGGCTCATCAAGACATCATGTTAAAACTATAGCCTCATATTATCATAGCTCCTCCACTATCACCAAGTATCATGCCATAGGGATGGTGTCCAATAGTCCTATAGGTGCCACTGATCCTCCTCCCCTATTCCTCAAGGAGTACCTCTTTTATGTGACCAAGGATAGTGAATCCCTCACTTGGTCTGTGTCACCTTTAAGAGTCACAACCTAACACTATAAAACAACCACCCAACCCTGTAGTGCTATAACCTATGCTTGTGCAATGACTAGTGCCATTCCTACCTAAACATCTGGGGCACCCCCTGAACCTATGCCCTTTGACCCACTCTCATAGTTGGGTTCACATCCATAGGCCCCCTACCACTATCACCATCACCAAAATCTATTGCCATGTATAATTCCTAGTACCATGCCATTTATCCATCTACAAAGCCTACATCATCTATCTATGGCCTAGCTAGCAACTCCTCATGATTTAGCAAAATCAAGACTGGATGTGGATCTAACAATAAAATATTTGAGTCCTCATTCTTATACCTAGGAAATACACTTGGAATACCATATACAAGGTTGAATTACCTCTGTACCCTATCAAATGGGATGAGCTCCACCTCTCCATTCATTTAGTTGAGAATCCACGTATAACTCTATAAGGACAAGGTTTTCCTTCTATAGCTAGGCCATATAAGAAAGTAGACATAGGGTCTCCAAATAATGTTGCCAATCACTAGTGCACCCAGTGTACCCCTAAACCAATCCACATCATGGGCTTTTCATCTTGTACCTAAAATGATGAAGTCACCTCTCAACCATATAAAGCTATCTAAAAACTCAATCTACGTGTATCCTTCCCACAACAATCCCATTGGCCTCAGCACCTAGATGTGCTCATAGGCTCAATAATTTAAAACTAGGCCAACACTAATACCATACCTCATATGCACCTTGAACCCCCATATCTCCTTGTATATCTATACCAAGAGAAAAGGTACCCATATGAATACAATCTTCCCTAGAAGTAGCTCAACCAACACCCATAATAAAAAATATGGGAACCTCCCCCTACTCAATTTAGGAAGAACAAATCATGAGATAACCATCATGAGTATGGTCATACATATTTTCTTATCATGTGCCCTCTCATACAATGTGTTATATCTTAACCCCCCATCATGCCATTTAATTTGATCACTATCATCTTTTTATAATAGCTCAATGTGATCCTCCCATTCTTCTCACTCTATATGATAGATTGAATCACCCATAGAGTGGAATCTATGTGATCCTATGTACATCTTGGGGTAATATCATCATCTTGTCAGTTAGTAGTAAGAAGGTGTTCATAGCTGGGTCCCATCTCTTGATGAGATTTATGATCATGGATGCATCTCAAGGCACATGCTAATAATGCCTCATCACTCCTAACCCAACCTCCTCTATATGGGTCTAGTTAGCTGGGGTCATCCTTTGGTAGACCTATATGAATATGCATCACACTTGATCACACATCTATATCTAATCTTGGGCCTATGAACATTCATTAGCACACAACTTAATTCCCTATAATATTCACCAAATTTATTTACCCTTCACCTATTTGATCATCACCTTACTAGCATTTACCTATTTTACTACCCATTCACTCTTTACTATCATTTGGAAACATTTACCCAACCCACCTAGCAAAGATATAGATGGAAAATGTTTCCAAATGATATCAAAGAGTGAATGGGTAGTAAAATAGGTAAATGATAGTAAGGTGATGGTCAAATAGGTGAAGGGTAGATAAATTTGGTGAATAGTATAGGGAACTAAGTTGTGTACTAATGAATGTTCATAAGATTGACAGTATATATAGATACATGATCAATTTCCATAAATATTTACAAAGGTCTACCAGGGGATGACTCCAACTAACTAGGCCCATATGAAGGAGGTTGGGTTAGAAGTGATGAGGCATTATCAACATGTGCCTTGGGATGCATTTATGATCATATCTCTTATCAAGAGATGGTATCCAACTATGAACACCTTATTGTTGATTGGTAAGATGATGATCTTACCTAAGGATGTACATAGGATCACATAGATTCTACTCTAGGGTGATTCAATCTATCATATAGAGTGAGAGGAACAAGAGGATCACATTGAGCTATTATACAAAGATGATAGTGATCAGGTCAGATAGCATGCTGGGGGGTTTAGATATAACACACTATATGAAAAGGCATAGGATGAGTGGAGATTGATGACCATGCTCATAATTTCCATCTTAGGCTTTGATCTTCTTAATCTGAGTAGTGAGAGACTCCCATATTTATTATTGGGGGTGCTAGTTGAGTTACCACTAGGGCATACTATATTCAACTGGGTATTTACTATTTTGGTATAGATATATAGGGAGTTGTGGGGGTTTAGGGTCCATAGGAGGTATGGTATCAGTGTCATCTTGGTTCTAAATTATTGGGCCTACAAGTACATCTAAGTGCTAAGGCTAAAGGGATTATTGTGGGTAAGATACACATAGATTGAGTTTCTAATCAGCTTCATGCAATGGAGAGGTGACTTCACCAATTTAGGTACAAAAAGAGGAGCCCATGATGTGGATTAGTTTATGGGTGCACTAGGTGTACTAGTGATTGATGACATTTCCATGTCGATACCTTTTGAACTTGCACCACCTCACACTTACCTAACCCACTTGTGTCTTCTTAAGAGCACTTCTTACATCAGATACCTGTGACACTTGACCCAATTTATGTTTTCATTGAGAGCACTTCCTACATTGGATACCCACTGAATCACATACATTGCTTAGAAGACTTATGAGTGTACCCAGCCACCACACTTAAATGTGGTCACATGGTCTACTTGTCACTTATCCTTCTAGAATTGACCCTTATTTTTACCAATTATGGCAATCTAGTTAATACATGATATTGGATATTGCACTTTTTATCATAATTTGTGTGCATGTTTACACTTTAGTGCCAAACCTATCACCCACCTTCATTATTTTCACCTTCATCCACCTTTTCAAACCTGCACCTAATTTTATTTTACCTCATTAAGTCCTAGTTTAATGGGTAAGACCTCCTCTCATGTTTGAGGCAATCAAACCTATGACCAACAATCTATTTTTGTTTTGCATCTTGTTAATTCAATATGCATAACAAAAATGGGCAAAATATAGACACCAAAAGTCTACATATTGTGATTATGAATGTCAAAATTCCCTTGGACCACCTTAGGACACCCTTGGGACTAGTTTGACCCTTTAACCCCTAGCTAAGCCTAATCCATGGTTAGTTTGCCCAACTAAATTAACCTAGCCTTTACCCACTTTTTCACCTTCACCCTTGACCATTGATAGTTAGGATGACCATCGATGGTCACCTTATCCATTGATGGTCAGGGTGCACCTCCTTAACCATCAACATGAAAGCCACCTACCTTGATTTTCTAAAAATAGTTCATCTAAATCCATATGTAATTCATTGCATATATGAGTTAAAATTAGAAGGCCCAATTATCATCTTATTGAAAATATCTTGCCTTACCTCTAATAAGAGAGGAGCAAAGAGGTAAAATCCATCTATAATTGTTATCAAGAGCTTTTACATCCAAAGTTCTTTTATTTTATAGGTCAATCATCATAAAAAATCTAATGATCTAGCCATCATGTCAGATAGCTAACTTACTGTCATCACTTTACCAAAGTACCAAGTACAATTAATCTACTAGAATCATGTTAGACTCCATCAATGAGCCAACTACTTCAATCAATCACTTGATCAACATTCTAAAAGATAAGTATTTGTTTTCTAATATTTAGTTACTTTATTTGCCTTTTACACTTAGCCCAACACCAACCCATCTCTCAAAATATAACTTTGTGATCCAATCAATCTAATCATTTTCTAGCCTAAACCTACCCATAGTAATCATTAGTGGTTATCTCAACCATCGACCATTTGTCTAACTGCCAATGGTCAGCTTGACCATTGACGACCACATCAACCATTGATAGTCACTATGGAAAAAAATAACAAGTTATTTTCACCCTTTTACTTAACCAAATATATATTTTTGTGTCCCTACCTATTCATAGACCCCTCCCTAATTTTTTGAAATAAACCTTAGTCATTTAACACTAATATTGACTTGCTTATCACTATGTTAGTCATTTCTATTTTATTTCTATAACAAGCATTTATTGTGTTCAATTTTAGTACCTTTTTATTTTTGATGCAAGTACTTTATATTCCATTTATAAACTTAATTATTTAAAACATGTAGAATTACAACCCTCAAGGAAGCTCTTGCTTTTAGGATCTAACTAGCACTAGGAAATCCACTTAGCTATCTATCTAAACAACCATTTACTTTAGTGGTATCTTACTTACAGGTCATCCTCCAAATTTGAAGAGGAATTTTTCACAATCATATGATTCAACATGTGCACAATAAAATAGGTTTTTCAACCATACCCATATTTATTTTCTTCTTCTTCCTTTCAAAATATAAGCTAAAATTCATTTAAATAGATCCAATACCCAGGGTTTCAATAGTTGCCTCAAAGTATGATTTTGTTGATATCAACAAACTAAGACCCCTATGGATATGTTGGGATAAAACACAATAGTGTGCATCCACTTAGTCAACTCATTCTACAAAATTGGGCCTCATCATAGTCAAAGGTATATCGAGGACTCCCCTAGATGAAAATTTTAAAACCTTAATCTTAGGTAAGCCTATTTTTCATTTGAATTTGGTACATTAGTTAGTGGTTAGCACTGATAAGTTACCTTACACACAACCTTTAATCTAGACTCAGTGGGCCATTGGAATGATATGATCTTCCATGGTTAGTGCCTTAAAATATTAAGCTACAACTAAGATTACTGACAAGTAAGTGACATCAGAAGGCCCAAAAGTTGTTCAAGACACAAAGCCTAAATTTTAACTTTTTTTTATGTAATTGCATGATTGTTTAGAGTAGGAATTATTTATTATTTTCTTTTTTAATACCATGTTTTTAATAATACTTGAGTGACAACAAAATTCTTTTGAGTCTTAAAACTACCAAAATCCTAAAATCAAACTTTCCAAAGTTAAAAATCAAAAGCATTTAGTTAGCAATCAATTTTTTAGTTACTTTTCTCCTTTTTAGTCTAAGTTATTTTTTATTTAATTCATTCCCATAGCTATGTCACCAATAACAAGGTACATGTCCATGCTCAACAATCTTAATGCAAGCATTACACCTTTTGATAATGACCCTTTTCAATTCAGTAGCTAGGACCATCATGTAGAAATACATGAAATTAATGAACACAAAGAATAATAATTAGGGTAATACTAAGATGATGGTATCCCCAAATATATTTTACATCCTAATTCCAATTACCAATACATCATGACCAATAAAAATGTATTTTTTGCTTCAATATTTAAGCTTAAAAGCCAAATTCCCACTTAATTTTGATGTACTTGATTACAAGTAAAGATCATTTACCCTCCATTCATGAAAAATAAATGTCTTGAGTCTCTTTATAGGGTATTAATTCCCTTTTAGGTTTCTCAAATCTCAATCCCCACATCTCCCAAGACAAAAGGAAAGCCATCCTTCATTAGTAATCCTCCCAAGTAAGTCATGGGTTTTCTATGGAAACCCACATGCACCATGCCAATCAATATATTATGAATCTCCAATACCATCAACTAAATAATCCATTTGGTAATATAAATCCTAATCATACCATTGCAAGTGTGAG
This sequence comes from Torreya grandis, assembly GCA_037957365.1. Taxonomy (NCBI): domain Eukaryota; kingdom Viridiplantae; phylum Streptophyta; class Pinopsida; order Cupressales; family Taxaceae; genus Torreya; species Torreya grandis. The sequence goes on along the minus strand of JARHVA010002315.1, from coordinate 2,309,228 downwards.
TTCCTATTCACCCTCATATGTTAATCGAACTAATCCCAGCTTGAATATACATTTAAGCTCACCAATCACAAATACAACCAACCCAATCTTGAATGTTCATTCAATTTTTCCAATCACACATACAAAAAATCCAAAAATTTATATACATTCAAGTTTACCAATAAAAAATCCAATCACCCTAAACTTGAATATGTATTCAATTTTACAAATCTATGATCAATCCAATCCGAGATTGAATACCCATTCAAGCTCACAAATCAAACCAAAACTAAGCCTTCAAGGCTCACCAATTAACATTATCATTAATCTAAACCAAATTCCAAGTTTGAATAATCATTCTATCTCACAAATCCACCCATCCATGTCAAATCCAAGCTTGGGTATAACTTCATCTTAATCCAAATGGTAGTTTAGGAATTTTATAAAATCAATTTTCTCATTCCAATTCTCTTGTAGGATTAGTTCAATACAATCCAATGCTAACATCACCTAACATTAACATTAAATCTAATACTAACCATTTGTTTAAACCTAACACCCACGTCAATCATATGATTAGTTCACATCCAAACCAAAACATAAATCAAACTAACCCAAACAACCTTAACCTAAATGGCCTAAACTTAAACATAAAACCTAACCCCACTAAATTTAACCATATAATAAACCAAAACCAATTTAACCCAAACCAATCTAACCCTATCTTAAACATGAATTATAATCCAACCAAATTTAAATATAACATAAATCCAAATTAATCTAACACTAGTTTATTCTACCAACTTAACCTTAACTTTAATACTAATCCAAACTCCATGAAATTTAATTCTAACACCAACCCTAATCCAACAAACTTTAATTTTAACACAAACCCAAACCAACATAACCCAAATATTAACTTGAAAATCAACCCCAATCCAATGAAATCTAATTTCAACACTAATCCTAATCCAACAAATTTTATCTTTAACACTAACTTAAACAATCTCAACCACTTTGCACATCCATAAAACACTAACTTTTCCAACCAACTTCCTAATCACTTTAATCTCCCACTTAACCATTTTTTGTAAAATCACACCAACACATTTAATTTGTAGGTCAACCATCCAAATTTTATACCTTTTTAAGCCAAATGATTCAACTATTACCATACTTTTCCAATAATTTCAAAACATGAAACACAAAATTCAAGGATTGCAAGATGGTACTCATTCTCGACAAAAAATAGTTTAAATTTTATGAAATTTGTTCATATCCATATGACATAAGTACCAAGACAACACCTTTCCCTAAGTATTTCAAACTTCCAAAATTTGACAAATACAAAGGTAAGGGAGATCTTAGGGATCACCTTACAAACTTCCATCATGCATGTGTGCATGTTGTTTATATAAATGAGTGATTTTTATGATTATTTCCACAAAGTCTTAGTGGTCAAAGCATTAAATGGTTTTTATGCCTTCCCAAAGGATAGATATTCCCTTTAAGGACCTTTATGAGAAGTTTATTCCTCACTTTTCCTATAATTTATAAAAGTACTTGACCATGTTAAACCTACACAATACCAAAAAACACAATGGTGAAACCTTTGCTTCTTTTTTATAAAGATGGCAGGTATTGTCAAGTCATTTTTCATGGTCATTTCCCAAAACCAAAATTATGGATATATTTATGAATAATCTTAATTCAATTTTGGAACATCAGTTGTTACTCCTTTTCCCAAGGTCATTTGATGAAATTATTTAAAATTGTGTCCAAATTTAATTCACATTAATTAATAAAGGTGTTATTAAGATATTTAAACTCAAAAACAATTCCTTAAAACAACTTGAAAAACCCAAGTTATTTGTTAAAAATAAGAAATTTTTTGGAGATGGTGTGATCGACATCAAACAAATCCAAAACCCACCTAGACAAAAATAAAATTACATCCAACCCATTAATAACATAACCATCCATAGCAGTCAACCAAAATAGAATAATCACAAACATAAATTCACCTAATTAATTGATTTTACCTAGTTTGGCACAAGATAACATGATAATTTGGCCAAATAGACCTTTCGATGAGAACGTTCCTAAACTTGACTGGTATAAAGAATATTAATACTGCAAGTACCATAGGATAAAGGGGAACTCTACCAACAGATGTATGTGCCTTAAACATTATGTCCAAGAACTTGTAGATTTATGTAGATATTGACATAAAAAACAAACCACCCACAACATCTAATAACCAAAATTTGGGGAAATATCAATATCCATTCACCAAACATGAGGAAGGGAAAGTTGAACAAAATCAAGAACACCCTGAAGTGAGTAATGTCAACCAAACTAGTCATCCTTACAACTCCATAGTCAATTATGTTAATTATTTGCACAATCAAGTCAATGTCATTAATTTAAAATCCCAAGGTTATACTATTACCATAAGGCATGAAAAACATACCATTCTTAGTGCATCATCATCTAATGTTGAATGCAAGTACAACATTATTGATCATATTTAGAAGATACCCACTAACATTTCCAATACTAGAAATTCTAAAGAATCCACCTATTTATAAAGACATTTTGTAAAATGTCTTTCAAGAGTCTCCTAAAAGAAATTAACCCCTCAAGTTTTCAAGCATTAATTGGTAATTTGTCCACTAAAAATTATGTTACATTCAACCATTCTGATGTCTCCCCTTTGGGATCTGTTCACAATCTTCCATTGTATATAGAAGTTATTATCTCTAGGAATAAGGTAAAGAGGGTATTTATAGGCAATGGATCAACATTAAATTTGTGTACATTGAGGCTAATTAAGCACTTAAGATATTCAAAAATAACATTAGAAACCAACATCATTACTAAAAAGGCATATGATAATAATGAGTGGAAATCTATGGGTACTATTTATCTTCCTTTGATGGTGGGGTCTATTATAAAAGAAACACTAGTCGATGTGTTTTATCTTTATTTAACCTATAACCTACTTATTGTGTATTTATGGATACATTTAATGAAAAGTTTACCTTAAAATCTATACCACTATTTGAAATTCTCACATGATTGTATGGAAGTAATCATTCGAGGTAATCCTCAACCCTTTCGATATTATAAACTATTGGAAGGTCAATATCAAAAATCTAATTATCTCCCAATTAATGATGACAATTTTACTTCTATTGAGGAAACACCTATGCTTTAAATTATATCTATCATGATACATTATTTTAAATAGCTCCCCTTGGCAGTTGGTTAAACACACTAACTGCTTCTATTTCGATAGAAACATCTTCCATCAGTGAAGCCTCCAAGCAACCATCCACTAATCAATAATCCAATCAACCATTAATGTCAATTCATCCTCTTCATCTAATTTCAAAATCATTGATAAAGGGATGAATGAATACATAATCCAAGATTTTATTTATATAAGCACAATCTATGTAACCCCACATAATTATGATAGGCTTCACCATCAAAGAGATACTAAAGTGGTTAGAATATTTGGAAAAACAAAATTTTTAGTAGGTGGTCTTATTTCTGATGAACACATTGAATATTTGAATCTTTTTTGGATTTACTCTAATGAACTAGTTACTTGCTTCACTAATAATAAATACACTATCAAAAAATGCATTATGCATAAAATTATGAATTACAAAGGTAAGGGACTTGGTATTCATAAACAAGGGTTAATTGAATGAATAACACTAAAATATAATGAAACCACTCATGGCATATGGTTTAATCCACTCAATGTAAATAAGAATCTTTTCTACAGTGATTCTTCTAGTGAGACAGAGGTAGATTATTCAAATAGTGAAATAGATTCCATTGTTAGCCACTTCGAAGACTTTTCCCTCACTAATATTTTCCATAAAAATTTAATTTTAAAACTCAACCTTACATATCCATCCTTAATAAAATGGGACCAACATGAAACACCTTCACTTGATCATCTTTAAAATGATGAGATAATTTTAGAATTCTTAAGTGCATAGGAGCACATTCCAGTAGGGGATCATAAAAAGGGATTATCCATTAAATTACATAATTCTACATATTTTAGTGAACAAAAATCACATCATCAAATCAATTTAGCATTAACATCAAATAATAAGACTTGGACGAGGAATTAAATCTTCCTCTACCACATCTAAACTATAAAGAAGAGTCAACTCTCCTAGTTGAGGATACTATTCTTTTAAAATTTGGTAAGAGGAAGATCTAAAAGAGTCAAGTTTATAATTTATTTCACTCAAGAATAAATGTAAATATTCACTCTTTTTCTTCAAGAATTTTCAGATGTATTTGCATGGTCTTATGTAGATATGCTAGGGATTGATCCATTATTAGCAGTGCATCATATTATTGTACATTTATATGTAAAATCCATCAAACAAAACGTTTATAAGATTAATCTTAAGATAAAATTATTAGTAAAGGAAGAGTTGAATAAATAACTAGAAGTTTCCATATACCCTATCAACTATTCAGATTGGATATCCAATATTGTACCTATGAGAAAGAGGCTAGAAGGATTTAGGGTTTGTATAAGTTTCCATAATATCAATAAAACGTGTGCAAAGGATGATTTCCCATTTCTCAATATCAACATGATTTTATAATGTACTTTAAATCAAAAAAAATTATCTTTAATGGATGTTTTTTTGGGCTACAACCAAATTATAATAACTCCTAAACACCAACATAAAAAAAACATTTACAATGCCAAGGGGGACATTTTGATATCAAGTGATGCCCTTTGGTCTAAATAATTTCATATCCACATAACAAAGATTAATGAATATCATTTTCCATGATATTATTCATGATATTATGGAAGAATATGTTAACTATATACTTAAAAAATCAAAATCTAGAGAAGAGCATCCCAAAGTACTTCACTATATCTTTAAAATAATGAGAGAATATAAGATGAGATTAAATCCAAATAAGTGTGTGTTTAGGGTGAAATCAGGAAAATTGTTGGGCTTCATTGTTTTACATTAGGGCATAGAATTTGATCCTTCAAAAGTTTCATCTATCAAGGATATGCCATCACAAAAAAAATCTCAAACAAATTTGAAGTTTTCAAGGAAAAATCTAAGCAATCAGGAGATACACATCCCAACTTAAATATATTTATCATCCCTTTACATTTATGTTAAATAAATACACTCGTTTCAATTGGATTGAGAACTTTGTTACAAGATTTGACCAACTTAAACAATATATTTCAATCCACAAGTTTTGATGCTACCTATTATTGGCATGCCTTTCCTATTGTGCATATCATCTACTTAGTATGTATTTGGGGCCTTTTTGGCATAACACGAAGATAGTGGTTAAATAAGGTTAGTGTATTATCTTAGTATGACCTTGGTATATTATCATCTTAATTATTTTCAAATGGAAAAGGCATGTCTCATAATTGTTTTTGCTTCACAAAAAACTCCATTACATGCTCAATTATCTAATTAAAATTATTGCAAAAATCAACCCTCTCAAGTATCTTTTATCCAAAATAGATTTAATAAGCAAGATGGATAAGTGGGTTATGATTATAAGTTAATTTTATCTTGAGTATGCTAATAAAAAATAAATTAAGGGATAAGTATTAGTATATTCACTATTAGAGGCACCTTTTTCATGATAAATCACCTCTTATTATAGACTTTTCAAACAAAACAATATTGTATATTAACAAATCTCTAGTTTGGAAACTAATTTTTGATGGTTCCTTAATAAACAATGGTTCAAGGGTGGGTATTATAATATCACACCAGATGGGTATTGTATACCAAAATCATTCAAAATTGAGTTTCCTTGTACCATCAACATAATGGAGTATGAAGATATCATAACTAGTCTCAAACTTGCTATTTGATGGGGTGTCTAACATCTTCTTATCTCTGGTGATTCCAAAATTATCATAAATCAAGTAACTAATGAATTAAAAGATCATCATGATAATTTAATCCAATTTGAATAGGTATCATGAATCAATAACATAGTAATAGATGCCATGGAAACCAATGGTTCATTACTTGATCTCAACACAAATAATAACAAATTCTTTGTAGAGTACCTAATGATACCAGTATATGAAGCCTAATTTTGAGATGGTATACAAATTTTATTTCCCCACTTCTCCTTAGTATTCTAATATTTATGCATATCTCCATGATAACACATTTCCACCCAACTTATCCCACAACCAATGTAAATAATTTATCAAACACACATACTATTACATAACCCTTGGCAATACTTTGTATGAAGAGGCTATGATTGAACACTTTTATGTTGTTAAGTTATGAATAATCTAAATTTTCCATTATATAATTTCATGAGGGAATTAATGGTGCACATTCTAGTGACATAGTCATAAACAAAAAGCTTTTGCATGTAGGTTATTATAATCCTACAATAGAATCTAATTCATGCACTTATGTTAAAAAATTCATACCTTATCAAAATCATGGTGACCTTATACAAAACCCTTCACAATATTTTTAGCCTATTATCATACTTATCCATTCTCCACATGGGGTTTAGATCTCACTAGAAAAATCAATCCTAATTCATCCAATGGTCACAAACAAATTATTAATACCACTAAGTACCTTACCAAGTGGGTTGATGTAATTCCCCTTATTTATGTCACTGGGAAAAAAATCTCTAATTTAATTTTAAAACACATTAAATGGAACTTTCATATCCCTTCTACTTTTATTTCTGATAATGGAACATCATTTAAAAATAAATATATCAAAGCTCTTTACAAAACCTATCACATAAAGCACAAAGGGTCCACTCTGTACTACCCACAAAGAAATGGCCAAGCTGAGGCAAAAAATAAAAGCATTCTTCAAAAACTTAAACAAGTTGTCAATGAAGTTGGCCATGACTGGAACACACATATTTATCCCACCCTCCAGTCATACTGTACTAGAATCTATACACCCACAAGGACAACCCCTTATTTACTTGTCTATGGTAGTGATTTTAATCTACCCATAGAAGTTAAGATTCCATATTTGTACATATCCCTACAAAAAATAATTGATGAATAATCCTATCAAACTTCATGCCTTAGTGAACTTGATTTTTGAGATGAGAAATAACTTAATTCCTTAAACATTTTTAAAGTATACCACAATCACCTCCTCTGTAGCTATAATAAAAGGATTAAATCTAGGGAGTTTGAAATCAGAGATCTTGTTCTAAAGGAAAACCAATGGAATACTAATGCCAAGAGGGAAAATAAAGGAAAATTTTAACCCAATTGGTTGGGCCCATATATCATTATTTTCAAATATGGATCAAGAGCTTACAAGTTGGCTGCAAAAGATGGAGAGGAGCTTGATGAACCTATGAATATCATTCACCTAAAGAGATTATTTACTTGACTTATTCTACATGTTGTTTGTATTTTAGGCCTTAAAAAATTAAAAATTAAAAATTAAAAATTAAAAATTAAAAATTAAAAATTAAAAATTAAAAATTAAAAATTAAAAATTAAAAATTAAAAATTAAAAATTAAAAATTAAAAATTAAAAATTAAAAATTAAAAATTAAAAATTAAAAAAATAAAAAAGAAAAAAATGAGAAAAGCAAAAAAAAGTTTGTCCATAAGTTAAAACTAGTTTACAAGCACTTTGGGCAAGTACCATGGTCAAAACCAAATTTTTGACATCATGATGATCCATTGTTTATATTCACCCTAGTTACTTGGGGACATCCTATTGCACTCATGCCTTTTATATTCCCACATTATCCTTTGTCACTTGTTTTTTTACCCATTCCATATCATTTTAGCTTAGGGTTTGATTTTTATTTTTGCACACCTATTATATACACATAATATTTTAAATTTTTTATCAATTACTAATGTTCTTTATCTTACAGGAACCCATCAAGTATCAATATCTATGAGTGCATGCCTTAAGAGGTGCATCGGGAAAGGGGTGAGTAGACCATTGGTGCTTCATAAGATTGTTGTCCATTTTTCCACTTTCTATCTACACATTTATCTTTTAAAAACCATTCCCCTAAGCTTTGTCTCCTATTTTACACCCTCCTCTAGTCATTTTCCACCTTAATTATCCCTTTCCCTAACATAAACCCATTTTTGGTAGTTTACATGACTATGTCAGACACATCAACCTTGTATTATTATTTACAATAGCTTACTAAGAACTAAGTTGACAATGGCTGACATAGTTCATTATCTAGTATGTTTTTTTGTCAATTTTAATACTAGGTCAATCAGGTTAACCTTGTTGACTAAAAATTTTAGAAGGGTTTAGGGTTATATCCACCTATATAAACATAATGATTTCACCATTTTTGATAGAATATAAGATGAAGTAAGATATATTGTACATATGGTTATCCACCATTCTACTTGAGGAGCAAACTTAGGGTTTCATAATTTCTTCAGAGATATGGATCTTGTCTTATGAATAAGTCTTTTGGATGCATTGATAGGTTGTGTAGCTTAGATATGATTTATAATTTTGATCCTTACATACCATAAAAACCTCTAAAAAAACAATTTGGCCAAGGGAGAGATTGAGGCTTGGTAGGTTCATCTTCAAAAGTAAGTATTCCTAACTTTGTTCCTCCTTTATAATAGTAGATAGATATGCATTTGTACTTCTCTTCCATGCATTAGGATTTCATATACATCAAAGTGAGTATGTGTCTTATATGCATGTTTAATTTTAATGTTTATTACCTCCACTTTGTGCCACGAGCTTTGGTGAGCACTAAATTAGATTTTGCATTACTTGTTATTAGTTTAGTGAATATGAAAACATAGGACCTAGTTAGGGTTATTACGTAGTTTAATTGAATGGAGGCTTTGGAACCCTCCCTAGTTATATTATCATGGTAATATCTCCCTTGTCTAGGTATAGCAAATCCATATTGGTCATGACATCGATTATCTAATGTATCCCCAATTGGAAGTGTAAGTAGGATCTATCTTCTCTGAGCTAGGATTGATTTGTAGATATGATGCATTTTCCATTGCATACAACTATGTACTTACTCATTATATAATAATGTCTTATATATAACCATATTTATCACATACATATCAAACCAAAACATTCCAACTATAAGCAAATACTTACCCTAACCATGTTTATCATCTTAGCTATTTTCCAAACCACACATCATCATTCACTCACTCACATTTATTGGGAGGTGAAATCACTCATCTATTTATAAAACACATTAAAAAACTTTTTAAATCACCCATTTTCTTATTGATTCCCATATTGGGAGAATTACATCTATCCTGATAACCCCACATGGACTTTGTCCATGATAGATTATGTAGGTAGTGCTTAGAGTCATTGGGTCTTTAGGGTTATCTCATCTACCACCTTCATCTTCTCCATTCATCCAAAACATGATTTTACTATTTCACATTTTATCTCTACATCATCTTAGTTCTTTTTGAACTTCCTCATTGATTGTTCCATATTATGGACAATGGCTACCAAAGGTGTCAACCCTTGCTTAAGATATTAAGTTTAGGCTTTTGTTTCCTTGTTATGTGTTGATTACTATTTGTTCTTTTAATATTTTTATCTCTTACTTAGCCATTGTTTGTTAACAAATATTCTTTCCCTAACCATTTTTTGTTATTTAGCTTAAATCTTCTTGTACTAATAATTTTTTATATTTATCTTAAATCTTGTTATGTTAACTTCTCTTGGTTATTTTATTTAATTCTGATTTCCCTAACCTTTCTTGGTTATTTTTTAATCATATTTATCATATTAATTTTGGTTATTTTGTGTTGTTGTCTTATCATTTATCTTATTTGTCTAACTTGTTTTTTATTTATGCAAAATTTTTCTTTTTAAAATTTGATTTTGTCTTGAAATTCTTGTTATCAAAATCATTTTTTGTGTATTGCCATCTAGTGTTATTAGTACATCATGATGCATTATGTGATACACAATTTGAACTTTGACCTATTTTTATGTTTGTTATGTGTGTCAAGATTAATTTTTTGTATTCCATTATAGTGTGGTGATGATTTTTCCATATCATGATGCACTTTGTTTTCTACAAATTATTATTTTTAATTCCTTATGCATAAAACACAAACACTCATCAAAATTAGTTTATATCATTGGTGATTTTTTGTTTTATGCTAAATTAAAATTTAGGTTGATCAAACGTTATTTTACTATTATAAGTTGGAAATCCAATGCAAATGAAAAACTAAACCTAGTTTAGCTATCTAACCATGCATACATCGATGTAAATCATCCATTAAATTTTTTTTTATACCATAATAAAAGATGAAAAATATTAATATGTGCTATTATGAATTAAAAAATAAGAAACTAATAATCATACCATGTCTATTTATCTACACCATAATCCATACATAAAATAAATATTAATATTCCATAATCACCATAATTCCATCCAATAAATAACATAAGCCTCACATCTAACATAAATCATGTATATATATCAAACTTGCTATATAATGATACATCTCAAAAATACATATACATTCAAACTAATGTTAAAATCATATCAAGTCTCTCCCTAACACTAAGATGGGGAATCTATTATAGGACTAGGCTCATAATGACATGGTGTACTCCTCAAAGGCCCCATGACATAATGTGATCCCTTCATAATATATCTCTCTAACTATAATGGCTAGACTAACCTCCTTGACATAGAAATCTTGGTTGATTAATCCATGTATGAAGGTGCTCACTGTGATCATGGTATAGCCTCCTCATATAAACTCCTATAATATGTGGCCTAATCCATAGCCCACATGACCTTATCCAAGGTCTTAATCTATCCATATCCTACTAATATAACTCTAGCCTCTTCTAACTACACTAGCACATTATCTTTCTCACACCTATATTATTATGTCAATCATGTGTCATCAGGTGTCTATATCATTACATCCTATGTCACTAATCCACCTACTAATGTCATAACACATATATCTAATCTCTCTAACTCTACTTAAACTATATAAAACTCACCTTATAGACATCTAATCTTTGTAGATCCAAATGCCAATTGAGCATCTATGACATCTATTTACCCTTACAATCTACCCACCTATCTATGTAATTTTTTCATCTCCCCATTCTATGCTTTGATATCCTAATGCAGTCTATCAACTAGTGTTTGGTCCTCCTATTATATAACTAGACTTGATGGCCTAGATCCATCTCCCATCTCTTTATGTGTTTCTATAATAGGTCTTATATTTGTATATCTACCATCCCACTCCCCATCACTATCAATAATAATTAAAGGAGTCTTTCCTCCCTCAACAAGATCCTCTACCATTACCATCACTCTCATCTTTGTATCCTCTCATGCATCCACATCTCTAATATCCGCATCCTCTAGTTGTGTCACATTATCATCATCTAAATGGGTTTCCTCTATTCTCAGTCCCCTCTAACCATCCCCTTATCCTTGTCTCCCCCCTGTCTTATTATATCGATCTTGATCCTTGCTTTAAGACTTGTACTCTATAGATGTCTACCTAATATGGATATCAAAATATGTCTCCATGTGTGTGGTAGATCATCTGGTACTGTGAGTCTCATTGGTCATTATCTAACCCACCACTCTACATATCCATCCACTACCTCACATTAATAATATCCATCCTATCCACCCAATCACTATCTGAACATGTGTCAAACTATCTAATAGATTGTGCTCTCTAATAGACTTTGTAAACACATGATGCCTTGCTATAATATGTTTCCTCATACCAAACTATCTCAATACTATGTCAATCCAGTATCTCTCAATAACATAGTCATGAAAACCTATGATGTAGCATTATTTCATCATATAGTCCATGTATAGACCATCTTATGCCCACTAGAAATTTGTCTCCCTATATGGCCTCTAAGTGATCTAGTCCATTTTTACCTCATCTAAGGATCTCTTGTAAAACTTTATATCTCTTAAATGTGGTCTCTGTGTCCCTATAATAACATTCCAACCATACACAATCAACTCATCCACTACTCTAGTGCTCATATGACCAACTACCCACTCCTCAATAATATGCTCCTAGTACCATACCTATAATAGAGTCAAATTACCTATCCCCTTCCCCTATTAGTAAATTACATGATGTAAATCCCTATACAAGTGAAAAAATACATAAGGTCCCCATGAAAACTAGTCCATTATGTCACCAATAACATATAGTAATCCAATTAGACATATCTTATCATTCTTTTTAGGTAACATGATGCCATTGACAATAGACATGATCTAAATAATTAATCAATCTACACTTAAGGCCATGAACTTATCTATATCCATGTTTCCTCTCACAACAAAAATCAAGTCCTCACCAAAAATATTATATAGTATAGTATCTTGTGATCCCTGTCACTAATATACCAATGTTGCTCATATCAAGATCCCTAGGATCTACCATACATCCTCTAATGTCATAGTTATCTCCTTATTGATAGGTGAAATGTGTTCATCTCATTGTTCCACCTCTTTACTAGTGTAGTCAGTATTTCCCTATCTACTCAAATATCTAACATCTACATAATGTAAGATAGACTTTTTACCTTTAAAACACTAAAATCATACTCTGTGAACCTCATAATCCTTGACAATGCTCTCAGTCTCCACTCTTGGGCCACTAACACTGGTAATACCTCCTAGAAAAATTAAACATAATAGCACAAATTTAATCTCACAAAAAGCTAAATTATCTAAATCATCATCATAAAATTTACTCATTTCATTATTATTTCCTCATCTACCCTAATTTCATGTCTATTTATGTTTTACCTAGCCTAATTCTTCATACTTTAGTGATTGTAAAACTCATTTACACCCATGATTTTGCATCACCCTTTATTTTATTTTGCATTTTGACAAATTTTTATCCATTTTGATGATTTTGTTTCTCTATAACATGATTTCATAATTCACCTCACCTATTTCCCCTAATGATTTCACTCCTAAGCTAAAAAAAATTTCTACTACTTTTAGTGATTTTACTCATACATATTGTGATTTAATAATTTTCCCAAACTAATTTATATAAATTATTTTAGAACCCATATATATAATTTCTCTTATTTTTTCAATGGTTTTTCTCTTTTGGTTGACAATTTCATAACTTTTATTGCCAAAATCACAATTAAGATAATAGAGAATTCATTTATCTATGTTTTAAATATAAATAAATGCATAAAAACTAAAAATTTAAGGTTTAAAATTGTACTTACCAGAGACTTGCTCATCTTAGGTCTCTAGTGTCTCCTCACACACTCAATGTGGTGTTGCCAAATAGGGATACGGTCCATTTTCTCCATGAACACAAAACACAAATCAATCAATCACACTTTATTCACAATTCACTCTCAAAATCTAATTTTCTCAACTAAATTTCTAATTTACCCTCCATCTATTCATAGTATACCCCTCCCATTCAAATATTTTTCCTCCACCTCCTAATTTTCACATTTTACAATAAATTTTCTCCAAATTCAGGCCAAACTTACTCTAAATACTATCAATCTTTATCTACTACTTGAAACTATCCATTTGTAAATATTAAATTCAAATTGGAATATCTATATGAATTATTTTTAGACATGCAACTTACCATCATTAGCATATATCATTCCCAAATATTCTTGTGAGACCTTTGAGTCTGAGCACTTTTTCAAGCATGTAGTTTTAAAGTGGGAAATATTCTTTTTGCCAATCATTTCTCTAGTTTTATGCTAGGGATAAATTATTTACATGTGATTTAATTATGCAAGTATGATATTGGTTCTAGTACTTTGTTTTATTGATGGTCTTCATCCTTTTTTCCTCTTTTACATTTTAAATATTCCTCCACTTTATCACACAAACCCTTGAGGGGGCATCATCACATTCATTTTCATTCATATGGGGAAATTTTTTCTTCTTAGTCATCAATGCTCTACTTTTTCTACTATTCTTTGAAATGGTATTGCTTTGCAAAACTATTTCAAATAGGGGAAAATGTAGACACCTAAATTTCATTTAGTGTTAAGATGCACTTCGACACACTAACTATTTTTCTTCCTCAAATTTGAATTCAAATTCATGCCATCTCCCTCCAAATTTAAATAATTGATTAATTCATAATTAATAAATTATACACATGTTTAATCAAAATTTTATTAATAAATCTAGATTTTCCACCTCACTTAGACATCTTCCACCTTTAGTTCTCTCACATGTTGACTCATCCAACCAATCCATTAACTTCCTATACTACCATGTGAGTCACCCCTTGACTTACAAATAGATTGAACTATTCTTGATGACTCAACTAACCAATTCCATTTTCATCTCAACCAATTTAATTTGTCATCATCCTCATGGATGAGGACGCATTCTTCATCATCAATTATTTGGATAATTTAAAATATTCAAATAATCCTCCACCATTTGATCTACACACTTTCTCATTTTACTTGTAAGGATTGGGTCATCTTCTTTTTTCTTGTGAAATTTTGATCTATAGTTTTCATTCTTTACCTCATGTTTATATTATTTCCTTTTTAATTCCCTATTACATATTAAGAGTCATGCATTGTGTGAGCAGAATAATTAGGTCATCACCTACAAAAAAAAATGTTAACACACTTACAATTTTAAATATATCCATCACACTACATCAATTGAATACCTTTTGCTCTCACATTTATAAGCATTATCCATATAATTATATCATAAACATAAATATACATGGCATATCATCACATGCCTAGTCATCTAGATGTTTATTGAAAATTAAAACATGTAAATTAATACCTGTGATACATGATGAAAAGTCACTAAGGTAAAACAAATGTATTCATATATATATATATATATATATATATATATATATATATATATATATATATATATATATATATATATATGTAAGTATGTATGTATATACTTTGTACAAAAATAATGTCTAATACAAAAACCTCCATAGAAGGCCAATGTGCCTTAAGGAATCTAAAAAATAATCAACATGTAAAATTCTATAACAAATCATCTATAAAAATCCTTAGAATCTTGTCCTCCTCCTATGATAAGGTTATGATGTAGAGGAATCTCAAGCACTATCACTCTATTGGTGTGTCTTGTTAGTGCCTCCCTTAGAGGCCATCTTACCCACTCTAACTTAGAGGCCAATATGGTGCCCTACTAGCACCTCCCTCTAAGGGTGTCCCCTTTATTCTATGGGTGGAGGCTCAGCTTACTCCTTTCTCTATCATTATATGCACTAGGACTTATTCTCTTCTCACCCTAGCCAATAACTCATTTTTATTTGTTGTTAGTGTTATCACCATCATAGATACATGGTATGTATGGGAAAAGACATCTATATGAATCCTTATAGGTACTTTAGGTTCTATCAAGATCCAATCTCTAGTCATACCAATGCTTAGTTAGAAATGGTTGATTAGAGTGTCCCTAATATACTCCTCCACCCACTCATGATATCTAAAATCACATAATGTAAAATCAATGTTAGGTCCAATCAATATAAAAATCTAAAACATGTAAAATCAATTGAATAGATAAGCTACCAAGTGAAATACAAAATAAAAATGGAAATATGTAAATTAACATTTTACCTAAAAACCATCACACCAATAGGGGTTATAATCATCATCTATAACCTCCTCCTCATTAATGTATAGGTCCTCCTCTAGATTGATATACTCTAGAACCTCACCATCTCCACCTCTTAGATGATGTTATTGTGCAGGGTCCTCCTTAATAGGGACATGTTATGGTAATGGTGGTGGTGGACCTATATACTCTTTTCATGATGTAATATGTCCTCTACCTCCCCCAATTGGCTATGGGAAGGTCCCTATGTAACTCTCAATTGAACTAGTTAGGTGATGAGCACCCATCTCACAAGTAGATGCCATTCTAACCATCCCAATATCATGGTTATCTCCTCTTGTATACCCTATAAATGATCCTAGGTATGGGAAGGTTACCTTAATAGGGCATGTCAAACTACTATGCTACCCTATTCATAAGATATACCTTAGTCTGTGAGAGCATATCTTGAACTTGAGTGGCCATGATAGTTATTGAAAGGTAAACCCATAATCAACACTCTTATTTGATAAGGGATGATGCACTCATATATTTATCCTATGAAAATCATTGACTAGATAATTGAGAGGGATCTTAGATGAGCCACATAATAGATATCCCTATAATTTTAATATAAGATCTCCTACCTCTAGGATTAGTGTGATCCCTTCTCCTCAATATGTCACATAATCAATTACCAATTAAATATTAACCTATCAATACCCTCATCTCCCACTATCTAGAGGTAAGGATACCAATAATGGATTTACATAGGATAGGGATCATTTATCCCTCAACCCAATACAACCTCACACTACACTTTTCATCCACATCAGATGTGTCAATGTCTCAAAAATTATCTACCTAACTATGGGCCTCATGAGTGCTCTTGACAACTTGAATAGATACTAATCGACCAATCATATGAATGCTCATGATTTAATTGATGTTAATTACAGTGATTGACCACTCTCTTGGGGCTTAGGGAAACATAAATGTATTTCAATCAAGGTCCCAATTATTCAAGATGTCATAAAGTAGCTAGCTAGATATTAGGATGATCCCCATCTATGCAACCCACAAAATCCCATCGCAATCTAAAATGACTAACTCATTCCCCATCAAGAGTGTTAAGACTCAGGGGAGCCACTCCTATTACCTATATATGCTCTAATTTATGTAAGGTCCATACAATAAATAAGAGACCCAATGTTAGTTGAGGGACTAATTCCATCTTTAAAAAAGGGAAAGAATTTAAAATTTTAGAGCCCAATTCTAGTGAATGGAATTACCCATGTTTACAGGTAGTAGTTATGCAACCACCTTAGGTGATTATTTAACCACCCTAAATTCTTATGTAACTACCCTAGGTGGTGGTTATGCAACCACTATACTACAAATCATGATATTTATGGAGCTACCATGGTGATTATGTAACCACTAGCCTGTAAAGGCTGATAATTTCATTCCCAAAGTGATAATTTTGTCTATTAGTCACATGCTCTCCAAAACCCAAAAAAATATATAAATCCATCCTAATTATAAAAATCCTTACATTTTCCTAATCTAGCCTTCCCTATGAACATTTTAAAACAATAAATTTTGAAATTCATTAGATTTCTAGTAAGATTTGATCACAAATTATAAAATGGGACAAAAGGAAAAGAAGGCACAAAACCTACCATATCCTACTAATAGCTCTTCGCATTAATAGATTCACCATCCTATCATAATCCTCTTCCCATTGACTAATTTTTTCCTCAAAATAGTCATATGAAATCTAGAGCTGAAGAAATCTCAAAAGTGATTGGCACAAATGAGTTGGTTTTTGACAAGTTTTTGAATATATTGGGCCCCAAGTTAGCCATTTTAGTTTAAAAACTTTACAATTTTGGTATATTTTCACATTTTATGCATAATTTCATGTTTAAATATCATATTTTTTTCTAAATTATACAACTTATGTTTTAAAATTTATTTTTTATTGGATATTTTATCATTTATAGCACATTTTTATGGTTATACAAGTTCTTGACCACTTGGCACTAGATACAAACCCTAGACAAAAATCTTTCAAGTAGTATGATTTTACCTACTTGTATGGTACATATTCTTGTCCATAATTTGACCATGTAAATTTTTAATGCTTTATCATCATTTTGTACTTGATTTTTATCTTCTAGTTGTAGGTTGCATGGAGTTTCAACTAACTTCATTATGCCACCAAGGTAAGGTAAATGTTTCTAAATTTCTATTTACCTTTCACACACTAATGCTTTATCCTACACCCTCATAAATTCATGACAAGGCATGATCCTAAGGTGGAAATATGTATGCACCCAATTTTCGAATGGAACAATATTCTCAACATGATAAGTCTAATGATGATTTAGTGACCTCCTAATAATGCTCAAACAAGAATTATATAACACCCTTTCCCCTTTTTATTCCATCCCTTCTTCTAGGTCCCTTAAATCCCCCTTTTTATCCCTTTTAGTTCCCCTCAACTCATTTTCAAAAGTTTTCATTGGTGATGAAACTACATTATGGGCTTATAGAACTACCTTGTGCATGATGTCTTTATTAGGGTGATTATGTAAACTACCCTGACAAACCCATCAAAAAATTGAAATTATATATTAAATATGAGGTGGTTTTTAATTTTAAAGAGAATTTTTGTCCCCAAAAGTGGTAGTTATGTAACCACCCCTACAAATATAGGTGATTCTATCACCTTCTATTTTAAATTTTGGGACTCATTCCTTTACATTTTTTTCATGATTATTGTCATTTTTATTTCTATTTTCACCTTAACGTTACATCCAATAAATCCCAAACCACTCCTTTTATTTCTAATCATTTTGAGTCCTGTTGGCAAATTTTGACCCACATACCAAGTCCGTAACCATATGGATTAGTAGATGGATAGGTTGTAGAGAACCTAAGGAATGTTAAGAGTGCTTGGAATGAGTAGGGAAGTATATGGTATTCATCTAGTTCTTCCTTATGTTCATATAAACTTCTTAGGGCTAGTAGTAAAAATTATGAGTAGTCAGTTTACTAAAGTTATCATTACCACATGTGGATGAGTCAAGGAGAATCCAGAACAAACACACCTGTTTTGATCCCACTTGTTAGGATCTTGCTCCTCAGAAAGAGCACAATATGATTACCAAATACAAGCAATTAAACATGCAAAAATAACTAGAAGTACAAGTAACTAGAATTCACACAAATAGCACAGAATATGAGAGACAATACACTATCTTGTATTAATACTCATTCAGAAAGAAAATACAATAAAGAAGATGCCACTTCTTCTTCCACCTCTCAAAGGCTTCCCACACCTCAAGGGCTCCTAGTAATTCTCAATCAAGAGTTCACTCTCCTACCAAAAATGGTCCCAACACACAACTCACACACAAAATTGGTGTTCACCTCTCCAACCAGTCAGTAATAACCCTGCCAGTTCACCAAGCACTCTATAGTACTTCAAGTAGATCTCCCATGAACTTGCACCCTGCAATTCAACAGACCATACTTACACATGTAGATCTCCTATGAGCTTGCAATAACTTGCAACTCAATGATCTTACAATGGAAGGATCTTCCTTGTCTTCCTTTTCAGCTCATAATTACAATACATGCCAATGGGTCTATAAATAGATCCCAGACTTAAACAATAACTTAGACTCTTAATTTACTAATAATAGACATGCAACTCAAGACTCAAAATAGCCTTTACATGCAAACAATTAGTTCAACAAACTAACTGTTCGTGCAACGAATAGTTCTGGAACACACAGGTGACCGACGTCGGTCCCTGTCTAACTAGAGGTGACCAATGTTGGTCGACTCACTACTGATGCCGGTTGCCTTCTGCACTAAATCTTACCGATGTCGGTCCCACTGCCGATGCCGGTATCCCTAGAACTAAACAACCTCCTCCATGTCTACAAAAAGTTGAAGCTTTTAGCTCCACAACCTAACAATCTCCCACTTGGAGATAAATAGCTATAACTGTACCTATACCTATACATCATCTAGTTTGTTTCCTAGCACTGTATCCCTCTTCAAGATCACCCTTAAAGACCAACCACCACAAAACTTGTGGTGCACCTCCTGTCATCCAAATCCCCTGCCACATCCGCATCTACAAACCCATGTAGAAAAGAACTTGACCTTGCAAAGCATGTGCACCTGCTGCTGGTCCCACTCAAATACCTGAGAATCCACTGAACTGCCCTCTAGTGCTTCTTTCTTGGATTGGCTCCTAACTTTCTGACAACTCCCACTGCTTGGGAAAACTCAGGTTTAGTACACATGTACTCAACCTCATTATGTGAATCAAGACACTATTCATAGAACTGTCCAACCATCAGCATGCTAACCGGTCTCACACAATCATCCTAAAACAAAGTCAACCTGTGACCTTCCATGTCCCTAAAACACACTCATGCCAAAGAATCTTGCTGCTCCCAGATTTCTCATGACATACTTCTGAACTAGTTTTACCTTTAGTTCAGTAACTCCCTATATTTGTAACCCTGCTACAAGCACAACATACAGTAATAGGATAATGTAGCTAATATTATCCAACCTGGTAAAGAGAAACACAATGATCAAACCTCCATTGTCTTGCAGCTTATTCAAGACCATATACCCTAGCCTTTCATCTCACGTATCCATTTCCACTCTTCTTCATCCTAAACATCCATTCGTCTCTCAGTGCTTTCTTCCAGCTGGCAACTCCACCAAAAAACTCCCATTTGGTTCTCTTCCAAGGAATCACATTCCTCATCCATGCCAAGCTCCCACTATTTCCTAGATCTACCTGCTCTGCTTCTTTAATAACTTCATGGTTCTTTACCATCAGTGAGCAACAAGTAGTGTAAAGAAGGGAAATGATGAATTTGAGGCTTACTTACCCTTTAAGTCCTCCATATGGGCACTTGAGACTCTTTGACAACTTGCTATCCACCCAAAATCTGTCTCAGTGACCGATACTGGTCACATCTTAGTCTGCACCCGACTGATGTCAGTTCCATGCGATTGCCTCATCACCGACGTTGGTTCCCCTTGACCGACACTGGTGTTTATCTACCCTTGAGTCACTGACATCGGTCTGTATATAGCCAACATCGGTCCCTGTCTAGACGCTGATGTCGGTTTTCTAATCGACGTCGGTCTCTGTGTTTTTCTTGTGAGAACTAACTTTTTCCTGTGAGATCCTTTTGGATCAAACCCTTGTCCAAATCACCCTTGCTCTACTCAGAATTCCTTAGCCCCTTGAATTGAACTCTATCTGTCACCTTCTCCTTGAAAATCAAGGCTTTCTTGCTCTTGTCACGAACATCGAATTCCTCAGGAAACATCACTTTCTTCTTCTGCATACAAAAATCTTGATTCATGCTTTTCAAATCTGAAAGTGTACCCTTTGACTCAAGAACATGCATCTCCTTCTTATTCATGTGACCAAGCCTATTAAGCCACATCTTCAAATCTACAGCTGAAGTAGATAACCCAGAAAGAGAATCAGTAATACAAGTAGATAGATAAAGCGTACCTACTTTCTTACCTCTTGCTACAACAAGTGCACCCTTGGTAACCTTCCAAGAGTCCATTGTGAGAGCTACTGTGCAACCCTCATCACCCAAACTTCTTACAAAAATCAAATTCTGCTCCAAAACTGGGACATGCATGACCTCCTTCAACACCCATGTGTTACCTGTCTACAATTTCAGCTTCACTTTCCCTTTGCCAACCATCTAACAAGGCTTACCATCCCCTAAATAAATTTCTCCAAAGTCTCCCTGGACATACTCATGAAAAATTTCCCTATTTGGGGATGCATGAAAAGAGGCACCAGAATTTAAAACCCAAATTTCTAATTTATCTAAGGAACATACCAGAGCATCCTATGCAACATAATCTGCAACATTTGCTTCTTCTTCATGTCCTTCATGATGATCTTCACCCGACCTGCAATCTCTCTTTAAGTGCCCTTGCTTTCCACATTTCCAGTAGGTTATTCTACCATACCTGGACTTGGATCTCCTACCTATCTTGGACCTTGATCTCCCATGCTCTATCTTCTCTCTTTGCCTTCCCCTGCCTTCAACACTCAAAGCATTCCCTGATGATTCACCTGTGCTTTTCTTGCGTATATCTTCATTCAAGATTACACTCACAACATCATCCACTTTTAAGATTTTTGAAGCAGATGCAGTATTACTAACTGTCATTACCAAATTCTCCCAAATTTTAGGTAATGAGCATAAGATTAAGAGAGCCTTAATTTCATCATCAAAAACAATATTGAATGAATTTAACTAGTTTACCAAACCATGGAAATCACTAAGATGACTATGAATAGATCCACCTTCCAACATTTGCAAATTAAATAATTGCTTCATAAGAAATACCTTATTCGAAGCTGAGGGTTTTTCATATAAATTTGCCAAAGATTCCATCAACTCTACCATTGTCTTAGCGTGTGATAAGTTGGAAATCATAGACGATGCAAGACTCAACCTTATAGATCCTAGAGCCTTCCGATCAAGAACCTCCCATTCTTCATCCTTCATATCCCGGGGCTTGTAATCAACCCCACCCAATGGTAAGTACAAATCTTTCTAATATAGATAATCTTTAATCTGCATCCTCCATATTTGATAGTTCTTGCCATTAAACTGCTCCATTCATAGCTTACTATCTTTTGCCATTGCTCTACTCCCACTCAAATAGAAACCCCTGTGAGTAACCTATAATCAACACACACTAACCAGATCTGATACAACCTGTTAGTATCCCAACCAAAAGCTCTGATACCAGTTGATGGGGAATCCAGAACAAACACACCTATTCTAATCCCACTGTTAGGATCTTGCTCCTCAGAAAGAACACAATATGATTACCAAATACAAGCAATTAAACATGCAAAAATAACTAGAAGTACAAGTAACTAGAATTCACACAAATAATATAGAATATGAGAGACAATACACTATCTTGTATTAATACTCATTCAGAAAGAAAATACAATAAAGAAGATGCCACTTCTTCTTCCACCTCTCAGAGGCTTCCCACACCTCAAGGGCTCCTAGTAATTCTCAATCAAGAGTTCACTCTCCTACCAAAAATGGTCCCAACACACAACTCACACACAAAATTGGTGTTCACCTCTCCAACCAGTCAATAATAACCCTGCCAGTTCACCAAGCACTCTATAGTACTTCAAGTAGATCTCCCATGAACCTGCACCCTACAATTCAACAGACCATACTTACACATGTAGATCTCCTATGAACTTGCAATAACCTGCAACTCAATGATCTTACAATGGAAGGATCTTCCTTGCCTTCCTTTTCAGCTCATAATTAAAATACATGCCAATGGGTCTATAAATAGATCCTAGACTTAAAAAATAACTTAGACTCTTAATTTACTAATAATAGACACGCAGCTCAAGACTCGAAATAGCCTTTACATGCAAACAATCAATTTAACAAACTAACTATTCGTGCAACGAACAGTTCTGGAACACACAGGTGACCGACGTCGGTCCCTATCTAACTGGAGGTGACCGACGTTGTCTGACTCCCTATCAATGTTGGTTGCCTTCTGTACTGAATCTGACCGACGTCGGTCCCAATGCTGACGTCGGTATCCGTGGAACTTAGCAACCTCCTCCATGTCTACAACAAGTTGAAGCTTTTAGCTCCACAACCTAACAACTAATGGATTAGTATATGGATAGGTTGTAGAGAACCTAAGGAATGTTAAGAGTGCTTGGAATGAGTAGGGAAGTATATGGTATTCATCTAGTTCTTCCTTATGTTCATATAAACTTCTTAGGGCTAGTAGTAAAAATTATGAGTAGTCAGTTTACTAAAGTTATCATTACCACATGTGGATGAGTCAAGGAGAATTGGTCACATGGGTATGATCAAATTAGTCCCAAGAACATATGTGATAAATTATAGATCATTCATCTAAGTGCATTATAAGATATTAAGACTCAAATTTGGCCTCTCAAATAACATTTTCTAAGTTTCCATACTTAGCCAATTTGTAAAGGATTTAAAATAGAGTCAAGTGAGTATATTGATGAGGACATATCCTACATGTGTGGTAGTATAAAGAGAAAATGATCATATGGTTTTGTTTATATTAGTCCCTAGTTTCTATGCACTAAGTTTTAGGTCATGAAAATAATTGAAAAATAAGATATGAGAGTGCAAAGTTGACCTTCCAAGCAGTTTGAGACTATCTTTTGTAATAGGTATACATATGTCATGAAAATCACATAGCGTAGCTCACTTGAACATTCTATAAAAACACTTAGAAATATCCTAGGACTAGTGGATCAAGTGGGTTTATCCCTTTTAGAATCAAGAACATATATTGAAAATTTGGTGCCTCTATGACCTCTTCGCTTCCAAATCTAATATTTCAAAGTTGGTCAAAAAGTGATTGACATCTGTGTAGATGTCAACTTTAAACCCCTAAAAAAATCAATAGGAGCTTAAATTTGATGGTATATATGATGCCAAATATGTCCACATAGATGTAAAATTATAATCATGTGGACATCAAATTTAAGTCTCATGAAATAGCCATTGGTTTTCAAATAGTGTGTCCTAGTAGATCTAATGGTCCTCACTCGATCATACATCTTGATCCAATGGTGTGAGATGAGTCAAATAGTCAAGGAGATCAAGAGATTGACATGTGGTGTAAGCACATAAGGCTTCATACTGATAGAAAATCCTAAGGATCAACACATGGTTGACACATGGCACAAGCTTGGATAGAGTTGATAGGTCAAGGGGAAGATCATTGGCTCTTGCTCAATTATACAAATCAATAACAATGGAATGATAAAAGGTCAAAATGTCAATAGTCTGAGTCAAGATGAGTTAGGTATCAATATCCAATTAAAACAAATATGAGTGTAGGAATTTTTATGGAAGTTTATAAACCATTTTTGATAGAAGTAAATAGGTTTTACATGATCATCTGATCATCATTAAAGCTTGATCCAATGCCACTAAAGGGACACTGGTGTAGTAAGACATAAGGAAGATAAAATTAATACCATTGGATCTTAATGTGGACCTTTGGTTCAATGTTTTTATGGTTTTTATGATTCATCTACAATTATGTTCACCATTTTAAAGAAGGATCCATGTATACAATGAACTCTTGGTCTTTGTAGAGACATAATGGGTCTATTCAAACTTATTACAATATATAAAAAGGGATATATAGTCTATAGGTCTATATTAATATGGAAAACTATATAAAAACCAATAATCTTAGATTGGTTTTCCATCTATAGATGAACCTATGATCAAAATATGGAGATGGAGCACATATGTATTTAATGAAAAGGGGCTCATCTCTCGACATGGCTCCATCATCAACAAAGTAGGTAATGAACATCATTCATAGCATGACACTATTAGTTTTAGGATTCAATGATTTAATCCTCATGAACACTTCAAGTTGACTTAGGGTCCCAAGGTAGTGAACTGGTAGTTGAAGGAATAGATAATAGAATTGATTCCAAATAAACTTTGTCATCATGATAAACAATTCCTTGTCTTCTAGTGGACCTCTCAGCTAATGAGGAGAGTTTGAAGACTACTGGAGCTAATGTAGGATTAACTATTGATGATGGACTAGTCATGATTAGACCAAAGGATGGTGGAACATCCCTTGAAAGTTGGTAGTTCATTAATTTTTCTTGAAGCATGCTCCCTCTTATCTATTCTCCCCTTATATATTATCCCATTCTCTTCTCCTTTGTAAAGGTTCTTAGATTTTAGAATTTTTCATCTTCTTAGGAGATAAGGATACTCTCTAAGATATTTAAAAATATGTTCATCTTAATTAGGCTCAACCCTATCAAGCATTTTTAAGAACTACCTCTTGATGCAATATAAGACTTTTTTTGCCTATCTCTTGCCTTGGATCTATTTTGAGTGAGCTGTACACTATGGCATTATGTGAAGGATAATATTCCTCATCCATGGTCCTTTCTTTCTTCTTTTATAGGGTATATTCAAGATAAGTTGTAGGTCTATATTAGTGTTATTTATGCCATTAATGTGAGATTTTAGTGAGTTTTATAACTCCTCTTTTTTTACATTCATTGCTTCTTGAGCCTCTTCTATGAAATACTTATAAAATTAGCTTGATCTTGAGGTTGTGTAAGCTAGTACTATATTATATAGATCTAGTGTGGGTTAAAGCTTATGGGATTTTCCCTTTTAAAATTAGTGCATCACCTGGTTAACTTTCTTAAGATTCCTTTTCCCCATGAAGCATTAGTTTAGGTGAGCATCAAAGAAGAAGTCAGCCTACTCCAGAGGTTCAACCCAACCATAGGTGAACCACAGCCTGGGGTTGTTCCCATTATGTATCTCAATTATAAGGGGCCTAAATAACCCCCTAAAAGGGTGTAAATTAAGCCTAAAATATTTTTTGGCATGCCTGGTGGGACTAAGTTTCAAAGCAGTGAAAGTATTTTTGATGTTGTTCTTCTACATATCAGCCTTTGGAGGCATTCTAAAAACATCAATGGGAACTCTGAGCATCTATAAACTAGTTAAATAACCTAAATAAGTGCCTAATAATCATAATTTGGTATGTAAAATTAGTCATATTTTTATTAATAAGCTTATTATCTACCTCATCATCCTTCATATTAGGTTAATAATGTTTGTGTTCCTCCCAGGTGGCCCTCAAGTAGCCTATCAACCCTATCATGGTATTTTTCCTCCTTATACCCCTGTATATGACCAAGTTCAACCTAATTTTCATTAAAATCAGTCCTTTACTTCCCCTTGTCAATACCAAGCTTACCCTATTGCATCCTTGTCAGGAGTCAAGAACATTATCAGTTTATATTGAGTCGATAAGGGAGAATGGTAAAGGTTTAGAGTTTTATCCATTCATCCCTATCCATGTTCTATAAAAATAAAGGAGTGATCTTTCGTTATTTAGTAATATATGGTCATTTTGTGAAAGTGAATGATGGTCATCTTTGATGTAGAGCTTGCACAAGTTTCTCTCTCTTGTCTTTATCAATGAATCTCTTCTTTAGGCTTGGGTTTGTAAAAACACTAATCATGAAAAGGTATATATTATATTTATTTTTATATGGTTATAAAATATATATCATTCTTAGAATATTTCTATAAAAACTCTTTACCCCTTTATGATAGTCTCCTTCACTTCTTTTTCCACTTATATAGCTCTGCCTATGCAATACTCAATCCTTGTAGCCCTATTTGACTGAAAATGAACTTGTATGGACCAATAAAAAATAGTTATGATATTACATATAAATATTTTGATTTCCCTTTTATTAACACACCTTTAAGTCAAATTTTAGGGTCTAATTCCTATTCTAAACCCTCTTTCTCTCTTGTAGCCTATCCAATTAGGCCTCTTTTAGCCCTTTCACAAATCCTCTCAATAGAAATCCATAATCTAGGGTCCGTATAATTTTTAAAATTAATTAATATCTTAGGGAACATAAAAAAACATAAGATCACAAATTTATGTGAATTTTCAAGGGCCAAATCTCCCTATATGTATAAAACCCTATAACCTAGGGTTTGAGGCCATTGTATAGGTTGAGAGTGATTTTAATAGCATATAATGAACAAAGAATAGTTTAAAATTAATCCAATTATTTTAATAGGTATATCTAGGCCTCTTGTAACTTTTTAATTTAGTTGTCATGATCTTATAACCCTTAGATCAAGCATAAACAAGAAATCACGGTCCCTTTCTCACTGTATTCTACTAACTAGAATATGGAAGGCAAGTTTTCATGGTATTTTAATCTCCAAAGGACTCCAAAACATATATAAAGGCTCTCACCACCTCCTATAACTAAACTAATCCCTTTCTAACCTCCTTTTGAATCAAAACAAGATTCAATTCCAAATAACACAAAGTATAGAATCTTGGTTTTATGTGGACTGTAGGTTTTCAAAGAGTAAAATTGTGATCAAAGATGAAATGAACTTACCTTTGTGCACTATATATTACAAAAATATTTGTCTCAAAAATTATTACATATTACATTTCTAATATTCCATATAACTTAATGATAAAAGGATCAAATACTCAGGCTTTTGTTTGAATAAAACTATATGTATGCTCACCCTGTCAGCAGACTAAATAGTCTTAAAAAACAATGACTAATTCCACCTTAATAAAATTCCATATCACAAATTAGAAAATAGGATATGATAATAAAAATATCAATATTCATTCAAATAAATACTAATCACCACATTGATTATTTAAGCACACATGTACTCTATTTCAACCATGCCATTTCAATACATAAAAAAATGATATCACAATCCTTGATTCAACAAGTTTATTTATTTTCATCCCCTTTACTCAACATATTAAAATGTAATTAGCTATTTAAAAACCAAAAATGACTCAATAAACTTCTATCCAAGTGCATAGCTAATTCTTGGGGACTTTCCCACATAAAAGTCCTTCATTACATTGCATATTCTTGATTTTACATAAAATGATCAATATAGGACCTTGAATATAGGCTAAAGAACATATTAAGGAACTTATCATAGTATAAAAACCTCTTATACAAGTTTTATACACCTTTTTACCTTCCCTAATGCATTAAAATCCTTAGATAAGGCTTAAAAATTCAAATTTTCAAAAAGAAGCATTTTGGCAAGAAAATTCATAATTGAAATTTTATGCATCTTTGGACAACCTAGACCACACATAAAGACAAATTATGACCTATCACACCTATAAAACACATAAAATACTACTCAAATCCAAAATTGAGTCCATTTTGGGTTCCTTATAGGATGCCCCTACATCAACATTGTAGGAATGAGGACATAACAATGATAAGAATCATGGTCCAAAATGTAGATAGCATGTTAATATATTATGAAGAGTAGCAAGATCATTATAGCCATCCTTATGTTCCCTCTCTCCTATAATAATCCCCAATTCAACCTTGTCAAAGTCCATCCTTGTTAAAACTCAGAGAGGCAATATTAGACCAAGGAAGAACAATCATGAAGATCAATGAGGGGGTCAATCTTGGACAAGAATTCCATATTCACGTCATAGAAGGGATAAAGAACTTGAAAGATTTATGTAATATAAGGGTATCCAGTGAATAAAATGACTACCCACATGTTGATAAGTAAAAGATGAAAGGGTGCATATTGTTTATTAAATAAGTGTTTGAGCAATGGGAGAAAGTTTATGTCAAGCCTGTTGGTTGAATATTTTGTCGATCAACATACTGATAAACAAAATAGGTCTGACTAGCCAAAGTAGGAAGATTAGTCATCCAAATGTATAGGTTTACCACATCAGAAGGGGACTGATCCCTCCTCTTATCAAGGGGAGGTTCCCTATAGGTATGTTATATATATATATATATATATATATATATATATATATATATATATATATATATATATATATATATAGAAAATAATACTCAAGGGTAGGACAAACCATTCATCTCTCTTTCTTCAGAGATGATGCATGAAAATCAAAGGAGAAACTCAAGGAAAATGACAAAAATCACTCCTCTTCTTTCAAAAGTACTATTCAGCAAGCCATAAGAATACTCCAAGTAGTAAAAGAAAAATGTAGAAAAAGATGTAATAACCAACAAATCGAGATGTAGCACAAAGTATTCACCTGAATTGCTCAAGAGTAAGATACAAAGGACAATGAGGGCACAAAGTCTTCCCAAAGTCCTTTACACAGAAATGAAAATAAAACACACTAAATGCAATTATGGGGGCACAAAGTCTCTCCACACTTGACTCTTTAGGACACCTTCCTGACTACTATCACTAATTTTGCTTGTTGAATTAAAGGAACAAAAGATATATTAAGGAAAAAGACATAAGAACAGTTTCCCCAACAACAAAGATATCACAACACAAAGTCTAAAAAATCACTTTCTTTCTTATTCCAATAACAAAATATGATCAACAAACTACACTCAAAGTCTCAGAAGTGCCTTTAAATTTGGGTAGAGTTTTGTTCTAATTGTCAAAAGAGAGATACATTTACAATGAAAGAGAGTCCCTTATATATCCTCTTCAAGGACTCAAGAATAGTAACACATCATGTTGCATTGAAATTTGTTAAGGATACAAGCTAAAATATAGGGGCATCTACCCATTTGTTTTTTCAATGCAGAGAAACAAGTCACGCTATTGAAAGTTTGCATCTTTCAATGTCTACCTGGTGATCTGATCTTTCTTCATCATTCCTCCTTTTATAGTTATTTGAATTAGGTCTTTAAATTCCTCTCTATTCTTTGGTTGCTTTTCACTAAAAAATTGACATGTGGCAGCATCTGCTGAGAAATAGGCAAGGACACGTGGTAGCTTCCATTACTATTAGAGGCTTTAGAAACATTTTTTATGAGTCTGGCAAAAGATGACACATGGCAATCTTTGCTTCACTTTAGTGGCCTTTGAAAACACTTTGGACTTATTTTAGATTCACGTGGATGATAACACGTGGTGGTCTCTTCTGTACTCTAAAAAAAATGATTTGGAAGAGCTTAGAAACTTGTTCAAAACTCAGATGCAGACACGTGTCGCTCTCCACAAAGTTATAAATGAACAGGTGGCAGCTTTTGCTTCTCTTTGGAGAGTCAGGTGGATGATGACACATGGCACATTCTACTTTCTTTGGCAACTCACTGGGGGTCCACCACAGTCTTTATGAAAACAAGAAATAGGAGGGAGAAATTACAGAGATTGACACTTGTCAGCTTTTGACGAACTTTGTAAGGGACACATGGCACATTTCACAAATTATTGAGGGTAGAGTATACAATGTCCCAACAAATGACACTTGGCAGCTTTCATGAGACCTTGAGATTTAGAAAAAAAACCCATGTAAAAATAAATACCCATGCATTGAACTTCAGAATTGTTGAAACTTTGAAGCTTCGGATGGAGACACTTGGAGGCTTCTAACAAGCTTCAGCAAGGACAGGTGGTATCTTCCATTGTGATTAGAAACAAAGTGTAATGGGGCTTGGTAGATGACATGTGATAGCTTCCACTTGACTCATTCTTTTTAGGGTGCTCCTTTGAACCATTTTGATTAAATTGACTGATTGAATTAACTTTAGTTCAACGGTTTATTCCTTCCTTGAAGCTTAGTCTTTTGGAAAGCTGATGAACTTACCAAAGCAGTTGAGTGTCCTAATGATGTCACTAAAAGGTTCAATATGGCTGAAGTGCTTAACTATTTTAACCCTGTCAATGATGTTGAACCTTAAACCCATTGAACCGTGTTCAATCTTCGCTTAGAAACTTGCCGATGAGCCCCTTTTTTGTTAAACTCATCTAAAGAAGCCATTGAAACAGTTGAACCTGCTAATTTCAAGCATGTTGAGTCTGTAGATTTTTGGAAAATCTTGAAAAGTGAGGAACTTGAAAGGTCAGAATAAATTTTGAAAAGGGAAGAGGCAAATTTAGTCTTGCAAGACCAAAATGGCTCATATGTTGTCCCAAAAAGAGTGACATTTTTTTGGGAGGACAATAGCTGGCTCCTATTGTGGAACTTCCTTCAAATGAGAACTTAGAACAACTGAGGGGAGTAAAAACTAGAATCTCTAGTGCCTTGAAGTGTGCCATTGGGCTATGGAGTCATGCTACCCAGAAAGAAAGGCAACAAAAACATGAAAACAAAAAAGCACAAAGCAGAAAAGACTATACAAATATACATATGTATATATAATTTCATCTAATACTTGAAGAGTTGAAGTGATTTAGATGCTACCCATTGTGAGGCAGAGAAAAGGGTGTGCCATCTTGATATTTCAATAGGAAGTTGTTTTCACCTTTGAGCTCATGGATAGTAAAAAGGCCTCTCCACAGGGAATCAAATTTTCCATGCATTCCCTTTGGTTCTCTTCTCTTGTCCCACAGTAGGACTTGATCTCCAACCTAGAAATCTAGGCTCTTTACTTTCTGGTCAAAGAGTTTCTTCACCAGGCTTTGATGGACTATGATTCAGTCCACCACTACAGTTCTCTACTCTTCTAGCTCAGTCAGTCACATAACTCTCTTATCAAGGATGCTTTCATACATTTGATCTTCAATTGCCTTGACCAATTTTAATGCTGGCAATTCTAAGGTGATTGGTATCTCAACATTGATACCATAAATAAGTTGGAAAGGAGACATACCAGTTGCCCTTTTGGGTGTAATTATGTTGGCCCACAAAGCATCAACCAATGCTTTGTGCCATGTACTTTGGTTGTCATCAACTAGCTTCTTGATGATAGTCACTAGGTTTTTATTACTTGATATAGCTTGTCCATTCCCTTGTGGAAAGTAATCAGATGAGTGGGAGAGTGTAATTCCATAGTAGAAATAGAATTGAGTGATCTCCTAGGAAGTGAAATAAGCTACATTTTCATTTACAATCTTAGTTGGGACCCCAAACCTGAAAATGATGTTCTCTTTCAAGAAATTGCACACTACTTCTGAAGTAGCATGCTTGGTTGGAATTGCTTCCACCCATTTGGTGAAGTAGTCTATGGTTGTGAGGACATAATCATGTCCAACACTTTAAGATGGGTTTACAGCACCAATAAAATTGAGACCCCATTGCTGAAATGGTTCTTCTATGACTACTGGCTTGAGAGGCAGGGCAACTAATTTGTGTCTTCCAACAAACTGTTGGCATAGTTCACATTTCCTTACCCACTTATACGCATCTTGAAAAAGAGTAGGCCAATAATATCTAGCCTGAAGGATCTTATGGGCAGTCACAGGAGAAAAAAAATGTCCTCCATAAGCTAGATTGTGGAAAGATTTTAAAAGCTATCTTTATTGCTCTTTGTCTACATAGCGAAGGAATACTCCATCTATGCTTCGCTTGTACAAGCTATTGTCCCAAAGGACAAAATTAGCAGCTTTCAAATTGATAGTCCTCTTTTCTTTGTAAGACAAATGAGTAGGAAATTCACCATAAGTAAGGAAATGAGTGATACCTGAATACCACTCATTAGTAGTGGAGACAAAAAGGACTGTTTGAGTATCTTCCACTTTAGCTTCTTCATGCTGTGTATCTTCTGGCTTATTGTCAGTAATTAATTGGCATAGGCCTTTACCCTTGACCAACTTTGTTGGCTTGATGTCTAGATCAAAATCTTGGATCTTTGTAATCCAATTACCTCTTTTCATGCCAAACTCCTACTGAGTTAATATAAACTTGACTATAGTGTCAGGAACTAAGGCAGTAGTGTGTGAATTCAGAATATAGAAGTGGAAATATTTGACTACTTTCACCAACACATAAGCATGCTTCTCTATATTTGAACACTCCATCTCATGGGTTTTGAGAGGGAAACTCATGAAAGAGATAGGAGATTCCATACCTTCCTTGTCTTGTTGAACAAGAATTACTGAAAGAGTGTGTTCAGATGCATAGCTATATATGATGAAATCTAGACAAACCAAGGTAGGGGCGTGAGCAATGGTAGTTTTGATATCCTGAAATGCTGATTTGCCTTCTTTAGTCTAGCTAAAGATGGTCTTCCCTTTCATCATGGTCACAATGTGTCTAGTCTTCTTAGCAAATTCGGAGATGAATCTCCATAAAAAATTCACTTTTTTGAAGAAAGAATGAACAACTTTTTTGCTTGTAGGCAAATTAAGCTTTTGAATAGACTTGACTCTATCTGAGTCAATTTTTATGCCTTCTTTTGACATAATGTGTCCAATTAGTTTCCCCTCTATTACTCCAAAAATAGGCTTCTTGGGGTTCAAGGAAATACCATTCTAGTGACAGCGCTCCAGCACTTATTGTAAGTGGCGTACATGATCAGATCGATGCTTTGAAAAGATAGTCAAGTCATCAAGGTATACCACTATGAATTTACCAATCTCATCTTTGAAAGCCAGATCCATTGCTCTCTGAAAGGTATCACCAGCATTTATCAAGCTGAAAGCCATTTTTCTATATGCAAATGTACCCCAAGGTGTGGACAATGTAGTCTTGTGTTGGTTTGCTTTACCAAATTCAACTTGATTATATCCTAAGAAGCCATCCAGCATTGATAACATCTCTGAACTTGTCACTATTTGAAGCACTTGATCCATAATAGGCAAAGGATAATTATCTTTCAAAGATGCTTGATTTAGATTCTTGAAATCTACACAAATGTGAATTTTGCCATTCTTCTTCCTTATAGGCACTATGTTTTCAATCCATGTGGAATAATGGATTGGGAAGATGATTCTAGAATTTAACATTTTTTGTATCTAAGATAGAATAGTACTTGATATTTTTGGATTGTACTGCCTGGATTTTTGCTTATAGGGCATTGAATCAGCCTTGAGAGGAATGTCATGGTGGATTTCATCAAGTCTGAGAGACTTTAGGTCTTCATAAGAATATGCTAAGACATCCATGTATTGATGGAGCAAAGTAGTGAACTTGAATCTTTCTTCAGGGGTGCAACACTTACCAATGTTAACCATCTTGGGATTTTCTTTAGTGGTCAAATTTACTAGATCGAATTCTTGAGAGAAACTTGAGTCTGTTTTTTGTTGTTTGATGAATTTATCATGCTTGTCAAACAGCTTCTCAAGAGAAACCAAGCCTTTAAGAATTTTGTTTCCTTTCAGCTATAAAAATTATTCATTAATATCTAAACTAGATTCAGAGGCTGATTTATACTTCTGAGGTTCACTACCTTCGAAATGTAGTTGTTCAAAATTGTCTTTTCATTCCAAGAAAGCAATGATTTAATGATCATTATTGAATACTTGCTAATAATCAGTATTGTTAGGAACACTTGGTCTATAGACTAGCTCAATAGTATACCTATCTTCTTTAAAATCTAAATAAGGAACTAAGAGATTTCTTGAAATAACAAGTGCATCAGCTCTGTCATTAGGCTCTCTAGGTATGGTAGAAATATTGAAAGTATCAAAGCTTTCAATTTAGTCCCAAACCAGGTTGTGGTAGTGGCGTAATCTCTCATTCTTGGTTTGGTAAAGATTTCTTACTTGATAAACCACTAATTTAGCATCCCCTTTGGCATGAAGAAACTTGATGCCTTTTTTTTGAGCAACCTTCATTCCAAGCAACAGAGATTTGTATTTAACTATATTGTTAGTGTTGCTAAATTATAGTTTGTAAGACAAAGGAAACATATCTCCTTGAGGAGATATCAACACAATCCTAGCTCCTAAACTGGTAGAGGAATAGTTGCCATCAAATTCCAAAGTCCATATCTCATCTGATATTAATTTTTCTTTAGACTTTCCCTCATCAGAGATGGAAGATCTTTCTTGGTCTGTACTGTAGCCTACTATTTTTTCTATTGTTCTTGTTGAATTGATTTCTGAGTTGACACTTTCAAGAATTATATCAGGTGTTTCATGCACTTCATCTGTGGATAGAAAATAGTTACCCATACCTATGG
Organism: Torreya grandis; assembly: GCA_037957365.1. Lineage (NCBI taxonomy): Eukaryota > Viridiplantae > Streptophyta > Pinopsida > Cupressales > Taxaceae > Torreya > Torreya grandis. Next base: position 2,274,073 of record JARHVA010002315.1, on the reverse strand, counting down.
ATTCAAAAAGAAGTTGAGCTTCATAGGTTAATGTCTAGGTGACCACATATTTTGCTTCCTTTTCAGGAAGCAACCTCTTCATTATGCCTTAGACAGGGATCCTTGCCTCAAATAGATCCATGCTTAGTTCTCCTCCCACATCCTTGCAAAAATTTCATTTAAGTAAAATGCCTTAGGATGCTGGGATGTCAGCCACCAAGATAGTCATCTTGATTCTCTTGTCTGAAAAGGCTGCAAATGCAAATTGGGCATCTTTGATTTGCCCTAGCAATGGTACTTGCTTGTTCTCCATGGAGAAACATCTTCCAAATGTCTTAGTCAATATGAGACCAAGAGACTCAGCTACTTTAGTAGGCATGACATTGTCAAATGTGCTTGAGTCTATAATATAGTTACTCAGCTTGTGGCCATTAATTAACAAGGAAACATAGAAAGGTTTTATTTTTCCAAGAACAGTTGGGGGAGTAATGACCAAATTATTCAAAATGGGCATATTCTTTGGAGAATCAAGAATTATCTTTTTAGCTTTTTTCCCTGCAAGAATGGTTTGGTTCTTGATACATTAGACCAACTTATCCAATTGATCAGGATTGGAATACAAGTATTCAAATTCAGACATTTGTATTTTTGTCTTTTTGACATGATCAATTATGTCAAATGGTTGAATTAGACTAGGAATAGAGGAAAGCATTTCAATTTTTTAAGTTTTAAGAGGGATGGGAGGTGGGCTAGTTTATGAATTTGAAGTAGAAAGGGAAGGTGAAATTGATGTATTTGCCTTTTGGGTGATTATTGAATCCTTTGACTGAAAAGGTAGAGTGGTTCCATGCTTAGTAATCATGATTGCTGGTTGTGGTTGCTCTTCTGTCTTCTCTTTATTAGCCTGCTAGACTGATTAGTTCTTGGACCTAGTAAACACCACATATGATCCATCAAAAGCTTCTCTTTTGCTTCCAGGTTCATCCTGGTCATTCAAGAAACCAATGTGGGAGTCACCAACTGATTTTTCTTGATCATCTTCAAGGAGGTTAGTGTCATTTTCTTGATTCAATTCATGCTAGAAAGAGAATTCTGATTCTGCTTCAAGATATTCCATTACTAAATTGGTTAGAGGAGCTTCTAGGGCAAGCTTCCCTTACAGAGAAGGAAGGTGATTCTATTGCCCTTGATTCTTGGCAGCATTGCCCTGATATAATTGATTTTGGAATGTCCTTTTTGGCATATCTCTGTATGAAAGAGCAGAAGATATTCCTTGCGCCATTTGCTTTTTCAAGCCGAGCACTTCATTTTCCAGCTTTTGCACCATTAGATTAGTGGTGCCTATAAATGCATATTCAGAAGATGATGGTCTATTTCTATTTAGATCTCTTTTATCTTCCCTGCTAAGATGAGATCATCTTCTACCTCAGTGGCCAAAAGTTGGGCTACAACAAGATCTATTTGACCAGCACGTCTTAAAAGAAAATTGACTTCAGGTAACTGAGAATTAATGAAAAAACATTTGATATTCTCAGCTGTAGGTCGAGCAATTATAGGAATTCTATTCCTTAGTTTGTCAAATTTTTCTATGAAATCCCTCATAGGCTCATGAGGCTCTTTATTCATCTGTGTAAGTTGAGCCAGAAGTGCATGTGCATCTTCTGTAGGTTTGAATCTAGCTTCAAACTTATCTTTGAGATTATTCCAATTAGTCACTGACCGAGATTGTAGATGATAAAACCAATTTGCAGCAGCACCTTGTAGTGTTTCTACAAAAATCCTGACTACTACATCTTCAAATTCTACTCTGATTACTCCACAAGCTATGTTGAAGGCTGCAATGTGTTCATTAGGATGAACTTTCCCATCACCATAGAATTTGGGTAAATTCTTCCTTGAACTACGTGGAAGCTCATGTAGAGGTGGAGTAAGATTGAGAGGACCAAAATCATTACCCCAGGGGCCTTGAACTACCATTGTAAGATTATGAAAAGGAGGGATAACAAATCTCAGAGGGGTAATTATTGGCAAAGCTTTATCAACAATAGAAGTAGATACTTCATCTGACAATGGAGATCTAACTTTAGTGAGATGAAAGCTCTTGGTTCATTGGAGATGAGATGGTGAAGAAAATAGATCAAAATCACTTTGTTATACCAACTTGAATATAGGGTCAATGATACCTTTATCCCTTTGGCTTCATGTATACCTTGAATATGCCAGATTGTGAAACAAAAATGAAAAAGAATTCACCTTGCTTCAGTTAAAGCTTGAGGCTTTAAACTATGCATTCTTTCCTGCTTAGTGTGGAGTTGAATGGATAGATTATAAATGGATAATGGGTATATCCCCAGTGGACTCACCAAAAATTGTTACACAAGGTTGGGAGGAAAATTTTAACAATGGGAAAGCACTGGAGCAGTTTGCTCTTACCTAGCGGAGTCACGAAAAACTGTTGGTTGAATATTTTTTCGATCAATGTACTGATAAACAAAATAGGTCTGATCAGAAAAAGTAAGAAGATTAGTCATCCAAATGTGTAGGTTTACCACATCAGAAGGGGACTGATCTCTCCTCTTATCAAGGGGAGGTTCCCTATATATATATGTTAATAGAAAATAATACTCAAGGGTAGGACAAACCATTCATCTCTATTTCTTCAGAGATGATGCATGCAAATCAAAGGAAAAACTCAAGGAAAATGATAGAAATCACTCCTCTTCTTTCAAAAGTACTATTTAGCAAGCTATAAGAATATTCTAGGTAGTAACATCAAAATGTAGCAAAAGATGTAATAACCAACAAATTGAGATGCAGCACAAAGTCTTCACCTGAATTGCTCAAGAATAAGATATGAAGGACAATGAGGGCACAAAGTCTTCCCAAAGTCCTTTACATAGAAATGAAAAGAAAACACACTAAAGGCAATTATGGGGGCACAAAGTCTCTCCAAACTTAAATCTTCAAGACACCTTCCTGACTACTGTCACTAATTTTGCTTGTTGAATTAAAAGAACAGAAGATATATTAAGGAAAAAGACATAAGAACAGTTTCCCCAAAAACAAAGATATCATAGCACAAAGTTTGAAAAATCACTTTCTTTCTTATTCCAATAACAAAATATGATCAACAAACTAAGCTCAACGTCTTAGAAGTGCCTTTCAATTTGGGCAGAGTTTCATTTTGATTGTAAAAAAAGAGATACGTTTATAGTGAAAGAGAGTCCCTTATATAGCCTCTTCAATAAGGACTCGAGAATAGTAACACATCATGTTGCATTGATATTTTTTAAAGAGAAAATTTGGAATTTAGGGGCATCTACCCATTTGTTTTTTTCAATGCAGAGAAACAAGTCATGCTATTGAAAGTTTGCATCTTTCAATGTCCACATAGCAATCTGATCCTTCTTCATCATTCCTCCTTTTTTGGTTATTTGAATCAGGTCTTTAAATTTCCTCTCTATTCTTTGGTCACTTTTCTCTAAAAAATTGACACATGGCAACATCCACTGAGAAATAGGCGAGGACATGCAGTAACTTCCATTGCTATTAGAGGCTTTAGAAACATTTTTTATGAGTCTGGCAAAAGATGACATGTGGCAGTCTTTGCTACGCTTTATCAGCCTTTGAAAAAACTTAGGACTTATTTTAGATTCATGCAGATGATAACACATGGTGGTCTCTACTGTGCTCTAAAAAAAATGCTTAGGAGGACCTTATAAACTTGTTCGAAACTCAGACGCAGACACGTGTCGCTCTCCATAGAGTTATAATGAATAGGTGGCAGCTTCCCCTTGTCTTTGGAGAGTCAGGCAGATGATGAAGCATGGCACATTCCACTTTCTTCAGTAGCTCACTAGGGGCCCACCACAATCTTTAAGAAAACAAGAAATAGGAGGGAGAAATTACAGAGATTAACACTTGTCAGCTTCTAACAAACTTTGCAAGGGACACATGACACATTTCACAACTTCTTGAGGGTAGAGTATATAGTGTCCTGGTAGACGACACTTGGTAGCTTCCATGAGACCTTGAGATTTAAAGAAAAACCCACGTAAAAATAAATACCCATGCATTGAACTTCAGAATTATTAAAACTTTAAAGCTTCGAATGGAGACACTTGGAGGCTTATGACAAGCTTCAACAGGGATAGGTGGCATCTTCCATTGTAATTAGAAACAAAGTGTAATTGGGCTTGGTAGATGACATGTGGTGGCTTCTACTTGACTCATTCTTTTTAGGGTGCTCCTTTGAACCATTTTGATTGAACTGACCAATTGAATCAACTTTGGTTCAATGGTTCATTCCTTCCTTGAAGCTTAGTCTTTTAGAAAGTCGATGAACTTACCAAAGTGGTTGAGTGTCCTATTGATGTCACTAAAAGGTTCAATCTGGCTAAAGTGCTTAACTCTTTTAACCCTGTCAATGATTTTGAACCTTGAACCCATTGAACCATGTTCAATCTTCACTTAGAAACTTGTTGATGAGCCCCTTTTTTGTTAAACTCATCTAAAGAAGCCATTGAAATAGTTGAACCTGCTAATTTCAAGCATGTTGAGTCTGTAGATTTTTGGAAAATATTGAAAAGTGAGGAACTTGAAAGCTCAGAAGAAATTTTGAAAAGGGAAGAGGCAAATTTGATCTTATAAGACCAAAATGGCTCATACGTTGTCCCAAAAAGTGTGACAATTTTTTTGGGGGACAACAAAGCCTAAGCCAATAAGTTTTCCCTCTCCTCCCCCTATGCCCATTCCCACTCAAGAACATGAAGTCATCCCATCATGGATCTTCTCCAAAATTTTTGACCCTAGCTATATCATGCCCTCACTTGTAATGCCACCCTCTCCTATAACCATTCAAAAGGAATCAAAAGTGTCTATTCCTTTGTCATTTCCATCATGGAAATTAGTTCAAAAAGGCATAAAGAAGGAGTAGGTGTCATTTGAAGTAGTCCAAGAACTAGTTCTGGTAGAGGAAATATTACTTGTGTAATAAATGAATCAAACAACCATAGATCAGCTTAATGAGCTTGGTTTATAAGAGTTTAAAGACTCTCTCTCCTTTCCTCAAGAGCTACCTAAAAGAGCCTTCAAGGTCCCTAAATGGAATGATACCCTCATAAATTACAATCAAGGTGAACTTTTTCACCCTCCCACCATCTCCCTCTTAGATAAAGAGCCTATTTTACAAAGGATATAGGAGGAGCTTGTAGTAATAGATGAACCTAAAGAAGATAATGCTAGTGTCTATGATGAGGATATCATAATAGGTAGCCCACTTTATTTATAAGGCAAAGATTCAAGTTTGAACCAGCCTTCTTGGCATATATTTGACACTAATAAGTTAGATCTTGATGAAGACAATCCTCAAGTTGAAAATGGATCAAACCTTAAATGGACTACTGAAAGTCCATTCTAGATAGATCAAGAAGAGGATCAGAACCAGGAACTAAAGGGTGGTTAACTTCAAGGTGAGTTGTCAAATGAAGATATCCTTGATGGATTAGAGTTGATGGAAGGGAAATTAAACCTTGAGAAAGATAAAGGCATATTTTTGGACCTTAGATTTTCAAATCAACCTTCATTTGTAGTTGAAAAACAAGATGAAATCTTGAGCGAGGTTGATGAAGAATACATATTGAGTGATCAAGAAGTATAGCTTGATGAACCATCACTTTATGTGATGGAGGAAAACCTTGAGGGTAAAAAAAGCTTATCATATGAACATGTGCTTTAGGGAGAAAATCCTAACCAACTCAAGATCAACTTTCATATAACAATAAGAGATAAGGAGTTGTAGGACTTATTTGAGATCTTGGGATCAAGCTATGTGCCTCTTTAGTGAAACTATGATCTGATGGTACTTGAGGATCATAATGATGGAGTAACAAAGTATAGGAATGAGGTAAAATTTGATTTCTCAATATTTTTATTGACAAGAGGATGTCCTATCAGATACCTAGCTTAGTTGGAAGATGACAAGGAGGAGATATAATAGGTTGTGCTTAATCTAGATCACATATTTGAGCATCAAGAAGAGAAAGATCAGCTTGGCTATTCAATCTAAGATTTTTATGTGTCTAATCAATTAGATTAGATGGGTAGGTTTATTTTTGTTCTTTCTCTTAGAGAGGTGTATTGTCAACATGTTCATTATCTATTCCTTCTCCATATTTGGTTGTCTACCCTCAAGCCTATAAAGTATATTATATTAGTAAGGAAGGGAAGCTATTTTATAAAAATAGTCAATACTTTTGTATAGGTTCTATTTTGACTAATTAGTTTATTTTATGTAGATTTTATGCTTTCCTCTAAGTGCCTTGTGCATTTTCCTTTCTATTCTATTGTTTCCTTTTCCAAAGTGCCTTGGGCACTTTGTTGTTGTTTTATTCTTTGTATTTATTGCTTTAAGAGAGGTTATAAAGGGGTAGTGTTATATCATCTTCATGATCATCTCAGTTGTAGAGAAGAGACTCCATGCCCTATGGACTAGACAGGCAAACTAGTCTAGGTTCTCAAGCATAACAGGCATGCTTCCCTGTGAGTCACCAAAGACGTTGGCCAAATTTGGCCCACATACCAAGATTTTACTCCTATATATTAGTTTAATAATGGATAAGTAGATGGAGAGGTTTTATAGACCCTACATAATGTCAAGAGTGCTTGGAATGAGTATGAAAGTGCATGGTATTCATCTAGTTCTTCATTATGCTCATATAGACATTTTGGGGCTAGTGGCAAAAATTATGAGTAGGCAGTTTTATAATGTTATCATTCTCATGTGTGGATGAGTAAAAGAGAATTGGTCACATGGGTTTGATCAAATTATTCCCAAAAACATATGCACTAAATTATAAATAATGCATCTAAGTGCATTAGAAGATATGAAGACTCAAAGTTGGCATCTTAGACAACATTTGCTAGGTTTCCATACTTACCTAATTTGCAAAGAATCTCAAATAAAACTGAGTGAGCATATTGATTAGGAAATATACCACATGTGTGGTATCCTCAAGAGAAAATGATTATATGGTTTTGTTTAGCTTAGTCCCTAGTTACTGCATGCTAAGTTTTAAGACATATGAGGAAGCACACAAGAACATATGAGAGTGAAATTTGACCTCCCAAGTAGTTTGAGACTATTTTTGTGACAAGTACAAATATGTCATACAAATCACATAGGGTATCTCACTTGAACATTTTGTAAAACCATATAGAAATATCTTGAGACCAATGGATCAAGTGGGTTTGTCCTTTTTAGTTCAAGAACATCTCCTAAGATTTTGGTTCCTCCATGACTTCTTCATTTCTAAATCCAAGCCTTAAAATTTGGTCAAAAAGTGATTAACATTCACATAGTGTTGACTTTAATCTACTATAAAAATATATATGATCTTAAATTTGATGGTTTGAGGGATGTCAAATACATCCACATAGATGTCAAATTATGATCGTGTGGATGGAAAATTTAAGGCTCACAAAATAGCCATTGGTTTTCAAATAGTAGGTCACAATAGATATAATAGACCTTGATTAGTCATATATCTTGATCCAACAGTGTGAGATGAGTCAAATATCCAAGGAGCTTAAGAGATTGACACATGTCATAAGCACATGAGGCTACAAACTGACATGTGTCACAAGATTAGATAGAGTTGATAGGTCAAGGGGAAGATTGATGGCTCTCACTCAATCATACAGATCAAAATTGATGGCATAAACAAAGGTAAAAATGTCATCAATTTGAGTCAAGCTAAGTTATATATTGATATCCAATTAAAAAAAAGATGATCCCAAGACTTTTGATGGAAGTTGAGAAGCCATTTTTGACAAAATTAAATAGTTTTTGTAAGATCTTCTAATCATTATTGAATCTTGATCCAATGCCATTAAAAGGACACACTGATATAGTAAGACATAAGGAACATAAAGGGACCACTAATAGAGATTAATGTAGACCTTTGGTTTGATAAATTATTATGGCTTGTAGGGTTTGTTTGTAAGTGTGTTCACCATTTTTAAGAAGGATCCATGTATATAATGAACTCTTGGCCCCTCTAGAGACATAATGGGTCTATTCAGACCTATTATAATATAGAAAAGGGGCTATATAGTCTATAGGTCCATATTACTATGGAAAAATATAGGAAAACTAATAAAATTAGATTGGTTTTCCATCTATAGATGAAACTATTATCCAAATATGGAGATGGATTAGATATTTGTTTAATGCAAAGGGGCTCATCTGTTGATATGGCTCCATTATTGACAAAGTAGGTACTAACCACCATTTATGGCAATGCACTATCAGTTTCAAAATTTGAGGATTTAATCCTCATGAACATGTCATGTGGACTTAGGGTCCTATTTCCACTTGGATTTTCACCCCTGAAGATATTCCTATATTTTCTCATCTAAGTGGCATAATGAAAACATCTCTCTTGCTATGGGTAAAAATTTTGTTGAGATGAATCTCTAGAAGGGCTAGTTCCCTTGATGAAATCTTTCAAAACACTTTCTTGACTATAAACTTTGGATGAAAATGGTTAATAAAATAACTAATAAATATAAAAATAGTGATGCACCAATAGTTTATTTCCTCACATCGACTAAAATTTTACCACTTAGAGTCAAATAAGACTTCTTTTGCATAAAACTCACAATTCAAGTTGCATTGTCACATCAATGTTTCATAAGTTAGGCTCAAAAGGCATTTTGATTTTTAAGAGAGTAATGAAGGATTTATTTGTATGATACAATAATGAACCACTTATAATACACCTATACAGTTAGAAAATAACACTAACAAAGACCTATAACATTTTCTATTTTGCACATTTGGTGAATAATCAAGGATAACATTCTAGAAAAGGTAATCTTCTACTAGACAAGACCAAAAATATTTCATTAACACTAAATTGAACAAAATGTGAGTATTAAAAATCACTTATTTATTTATTAAAGATTCATTCAAGTACAAATTTGGCTAGATTTTCCCCATTAACCAATGGAGGTTGCCAAAAAGAGCCAAAAGAGTCAATATTTATAGCCTTTAAGAGAAGAGCAAGGAAAGAGAAGTCCAAAAGTCACTTGAACACTTGTAAATCTCAAAAATGGGGTTAAAATTTGTATGATAAAGAGGAATTAGGTGAGCCATTCAATTTTAGTAGGTCCAATTGTCAATATAACTCATGAAACCTATGAAAATTGTCACAAAATTCCTTATCCTAGCTCAGAGAAATGCCTTCATCATTTGGAGTTGTTTGAACATAAAACCACTAACTAAATATAATTATGATTATTTTTATAAGAGGTAAGGCCTTCATGCATGTGATTCTATGCATTGTTTTTAATGTAATCATTTAAAAATGCCTAAAAGGAAACCATCATTATGTGCAATTTAAAAACTCCTCTTTTCTATCACCCCTCACACTTGGCCTCAAAATTGGATTTATTTGTCCATTAAAATACAAGGGAGGGAGTTAGTGGCAGTTTTAAAGGCTATCCATGGCCATGGGATGCTTAGGTACACCTTAAAAGGGCTCAAATTTAGAGTTTTCACCCTTCTCACCCTTGTGTTCACTATGCCAATTTTGACTGGCTAAAATGAAGGTAATTATTTGAACACTTATAAAATTTTATAAAGAATTAAATGAATTTTATGGGTTATAAAAAGTCCTAATCCTTCCCACAAACTTGACTACATACTCAGATCTTCTCTAGAACCTTCAAAACACATAAAATGGTGAGAAAACCCTATTTTTCATGCTATCCATATAGGTCCATACAAAAAATAATGTTTTTAATTATTTTTAGAGAGTATTATTCATTATTAAATAATTTTCCTTTTCAAACTATGCCCTTAGATCAGATTTTTGATCTCATTTTCCCCATTAGGTCTCTATCAAGGGTTTGCAAAGGTTTTTGATCAGTTTCAAGTCTTAAGCATTATTCATAAATCTTGGATATTCAATTTTCAAAATAATGACACAAATTTTTTTCTAGGGATCCCTTATTACTCCTTTGATCTTCTCTAGTTACCATGCATATCCTCCAAGGAGACGTGAGCTTCACAAGTTACCCTATCAAGCTTGTTTTTCCAATTTTGCATTAGGGTGAGTGGTTTTGAGCTCAAATATGGATCTATTAATCAATTATATATAGTAAAAAAGATATCACACATTTATTGTGATGTCAAAAACATTCCTAAATCATCTATATATTCCACCAAGATTTAGAAGTGAAGATGGACTACTATATTGGCATTAGGTCTTCTCAAAGTCCAATAGGTCTACTAGGCACCTTAGTGAATTAGGTGTAAGGACTAATATATCATATTTTAATTGGTTTATTATGAATTTTAAAACCCTATTTTATCTCACCAATCTATCATATAATCCTCCAAGCACCTTACTTCATCTTCTTTCTTTACTTGCCAATTAGGCCTAGTGTAAAACCTGCCTATTTGGACTGTGTAAAAGGGGAAAATGGGTAATTTAAGGAGTATGAGACTAATATATTGTTTATTTTAATTTAATTTACTTATATACACATCATTATATGTTTTTTTATGTCGCCAAGGCTTCACATCAAGTCCCATGTCCATTTTACACTCATTAGGCCACTTTGTCAAATTCTAATTTTCCTAGAGCGGCTAACCTCTGAGACAAAATAGAGAGGTATATCCCTTATCCATTAAAAAAATTTAGTGATTTTTGAGTTTTTACAAGTTCCAATGACCATTTTTACCTAAATTTTTGGTATGATTCCATGTTTAGGGTGCCAAACCATCTCTAAATGTCCAAAAAGGGGCCAAAACCCTATTATTCTTGCATTTTTCCCTAAACCCACTTAAAAGTCACTCTTCCAAGCCAAAAAAATGCTTTTATTCTGCATAAAAATTCTATAAATCTTCAATTCATGACTATGGAGCTTTTAAAATCATCTAAAACACTCTTTCCCTTATATTCTTCATGCTTACCTAGTGAACCAAGGGGTTTCCTAGCCTTCTTGTAAGGATTATTGTCCATTTGTTAAGTGAGAAAGTTATTTGATCACTTTGGAAAGGTATTTGGAATTTTAATACACATTTTGGGTCATAATATATCATTTTATAGTCACTTCAACCTTCCCTTCATTTCCTAGATAGTTTATGCTCCACTTACCCTCACTCCCTTGGACCCTGTTGTAGGTGGATTGAGACACCCTACTATTTTTCACCCCTATAGGTTATCACGAGTTAAAAATATTTTTCCATGATGTTTTTATGGCTCTAATAATACCTCTTAATGTCACCCATCTTTCCATCTAAATGGAAGCTCACCTAATATTACCACAACCCTTCTTGTAGCTCTTCTTATCTCATGACTAGTGATTGAGACAGTCTTATTCCAAAAACTAGATGTAGGTGTCTATTGCCTCATGGAAGTCTTATCAATATGTATTTTCAGCCTGATTAACTATTCACTTGCCTTCACACTACTTTCTTAACCCATGTCTCACCCTAGGTTACCAAAGGAACTATAACATCATGCATATACCACTCTGTGTGTCAAACCTATTTGTTTGACCTATAAGTGCACTTTTAAGTCATGATGGGAGATATGAAAGTGGTCATAGGGACATAAAAATAATTTAATATTTTTAGGTCCCTTATCAGTACATGGTTTCAACCCATCATGCTCATTCCTTCATATTCATCCCAACTCCCAAGATTAAGTCACTTTTCCCTTTAACTAAGACAGTCCATAATGACCCTACCTATAGGTGAAAATAGGGATATATGAATTGGAATATCATGTTAAATATCTCCTTAGGACATTCTCTTAGTTCCCATAAAATTTTCTTCATTTCCATTTACCTAGTTTTCTCTATTTAAACCCAAAACATGCCCTTCACCATGATTGAGATAAATTAACTTCAAAAACCTACTGTAAGCTATCATTTCTAGCTGAAGGGGTACCTATAGGTGGGTATAGGGGTGATAGGACCCTCCTTGACCTTCTATTGATGATATCTAACCTTCTCTTATCTAATTATACCAGTCTAATCACCCCATCCATGAGATTATGATTGAAAATGTTCTTTAAGGTGACAAAAGGCCTTTTTCTTTTACATGCCTGCAGATATCATTGAATTATTTTAGTGTGTTTTATGGCATATGTAGGGATCCAAAAATCCTACTTCCCCATACTTTCAAACCTCTATGTTTGGCATGATTGTTTTCTATGCTAAGGGATATGTATCCACAAAAAATTATGCCTTGATACCTTCTACAAGTGTGTTATGAGGGGTCCACAAGAATCCCTTTGGTCTTTTTTTTTCACTTTTCAGGGCAAACAATCCCCAACTCAGCCAAGTTGTGTTTCCAATTGATTCCATACCTCTTTTTATATTTTATGAACTTGTATGGGTTTGTCATGACCTTTGTTGATATCTCAAGACCTCAAAAAGGTGTTAAATTATTTAACTCTTCCATACAACACCACAAGACCATGCTCAATCACTTGTAGGTAGGTGTTTTTATGTTCAAATAATGGACTAGGTATGAACCACTTAGAAACAATGAGTGTGAATTAAACTCACATAACTCCCCTAGGCATGTTAATGCATATTAAAAAAATTTAATCATCTAGAGTACAATTTCATATCTCCATGCATCAACATGATGTCACCAGGGCTTGTAGGTGGTTGTTTTGAGTTGTGTTATGCAAGCATAGCAATGAAATGTGGCAAAAACATGGTGAACTAGCTTCAAGATAGCCCAAAATATATTATCCTTAATAAAAAATGTGATATCCATAATTTTTTCCTTGGAACCAACTTTAGGACACCTACAAGAGAAAACACTCAACAAACATAAGCACTCCAACTGAAACTACACATGGTGACACCTTTTTGCATTATAGACCAATTTTGCTCATATAAACATCATGAATCATGAAACCAAGAATGGAAACCATATTATAAGGAATAAAACATCCTATAGAGTCAACATCACTAACTGGTTCATATGGATTTGGTAGAAATGGAGTAAAACCTATATGGTGCATCAAACAACTAGTAAAAAAGCATAGTCAACTTGTTAGAAAGGTTCCTAAATAATATTTTGACTATTAAAAATATATAATTTAAAATTAAGGTATATAATTCTAATATCATATCCCAAAATCATTTTTCTTGAAATTTCTTGCGCTTTTTGTATCGATCAAAAACCTGAGGGTCACTTCAGTCTGTCCAGAAAACCAAGCAATGTATAGAATGGTTTTGGAATAAAAATGATTGTTTTATATTAAACCAAGAATATATATGAGTTTTATAAATATGATGATACCACCATTATCTTTCCCATATGATACACTTCCCAAAAGTCCATACAAGTGCCATTTTATCTCTTTTTCAACTGATTTCTACAATTTCAGTTAGGGAACCTACAACCTTCAGATGTGATTGACATCTATGACACTCCTACTAAAATCCTAAACATTTTCAACCAAATTAAGATATATATGCATCTTGGTAACCATGCCACTTACATTAATGAGTATTAAAAGCACATAAAATGACCCCAAATGGAAAATTTGACTAATGTAACTAAGACCAAAGAAAATGTGACATTAAATGACATCAGATAACAAGTAATACTTCCTATGAAAATATATTAGGACTCATTCAAACATTTTAAATCAAATTTTTTACCTATGAGTGCCCTAATTTGAACAAAATGTCAAATTTGGTCAATAAAATGGTGACTCATACGGGTAGTATGTCCGTTATACTAAGGACCAGTAGCCTTATCCTACTAAGGTCTAATGGATTCAATATATTATTAAATAAAACTAGAAATTAATTTCCTAAAACACACAAAGATAAACACAACACACCAAACAAACACAAGACAAAGTAAGACATGAAACTAACTCACACATGTGCACAAGTACTTAGGGAAAACAAAGCGAAATACAAACTATGTACAAGAAGAGAAGAGAAACTTAGTATAAATTCTTGAGATATATCCCATTTACTAAGATATTAATCTCCTCTCCATATAACTTTGAGATTTATAAGGCATTATGTTACTTGCATTGGGTGATAACATAAAGGCCACTCCATAAAGCATAAAACTTTCTGTGTCTTCCAAGATTAGACCTATCTTCATCCCACTTTAGGATAATGTATCCCTCTTTAAAACTCCTTGGAATGGCATTTTTTTAAAATTATATCCTTGTTTGATCTTGAAGAGATCTCATGGTTTGCATAGCTTGATATTTTGTCTCCTCAAGCTCTATCAACTCACACAACCTGACTTTTATGCTTTCATTTTCCATCATTTGTAGCTGATAAGTGAGATCCAAGGCTAGTAACTCAAATGAAATATGAATTTTATCTTCTCTACCATAAAAAAGTGTGCATGGTGAGTTTGAAATGGCTCTTTTTGGGGTGATCCTATCAACCCAAAGATCTATCTTCAACTTGGAATGCCAAGTATTTAGATTATCCTTCATTGTTTTCTTTATTATCCTAATTAGATTATTGTTGGTAGACTTATCTATTCCGTTCCCTTGTGGATAATAATTAGAGGAGTTACTAAGATAGATGCCATGTTTCAAGGCCTATTCACTTGTCTTCATTCTAAATAAAGCTAATGTATTATTTGAAATTATTGTTGAAGGAGATCTAAACCTTGTCACTATGCCTTCATATAAGTCTATAACTAAAGTTTCATTTGATTCCTTGAGATAAAAACCTCTACCCACCTTGTAAAGTAAGCTATATTATTCAACACCCATTTGTGACTAGCACTAAAAGGTAGATTAATTAGGCTTATGAAATGCAAACCCCATTGCAAAATGGTTGATCAACCTGAATTGGATGAAGAGGCAAGGTAGCAAGATTTTATTTTCCATAAAAGAGGGAACATTTTTGACACTTCATTATGCAAGCATAGGTGTCTTTGAACAAGCTAGGCCAAACTTAACCAGCCCTCATAATCTTATTAGTTGTGGTTCTTCGAGCAAAGTGACCACCAACTAGTCCATCATGAAATTCAAAAAAAATATTCTCAATCTAATCTGATTCAACACACATTAATAACACACTTAAGAAGTCCTTCCTAAAAAATACCCCATCAATAAGTACATAAGGAATGTATTGCAATCTAAATTACCTTCTTCTATCTCTATCAAGGCCTTGTGGACACTCACTAGTTTGAAGAAAATTAATCATATCTTGTGTCCAACTCTTCATTGATGAAGATGTAACTATCATGGGGTTATCATGGATTTCTAAAACAACCTCATTTTTTTCCTTAAAATATAAAGAAAGATGCTCACATAACCCCTTCCCTTTCACTAGATTGGTTGTCTTAATTTCTACATCATACTCCATCACTTTTATGATCCAACCATCCCTTTCTTCATTCAAATATCTACTCAAAAGGAAGTCTTTGACACTAGGATGAGGTAAAAATATGTGAATCTTGTTGTTAGATAACATATGCCTAAACTTATTTAGGCTCCTAATAACTGAAAGTAATTTCTTCTCAACATATGTATACCTTACCTCATATCCTTCCAAACCTTGAATAAACAAGGAAATAGGATGCTCCAAATTTTCCTCATTTGATTGAGTAAGCATGGTAGAGATTACCTCTTCATTCCCAAAAGTATACAAATTTAAATACTTTGAAAAATTAGGACTTGCAAGAGTAGGATCTTGGGTAATGGCTTGTTTAATCTCCTTAAAACATTCCTTCTTTATTATAGTCCAAGTGAACACTTCATCCTTCCTTATCATAGAGGTTAGAGTCTTGAAAAGATTATAAAAATAATTAAATAACCTCCTTATGAAATTAATTTTACCAAAGAAACTTTGTAAACCTTTTTTTTGTTTGGGTAAAGACAATACCAAGATGGCACTCACCTTTTTAGGATCTATAGATAAGCCCTTCTTAAATATAATGTGTCCTACTAATTTTACTTCATGGATAGAAAAAAAACATTTATTTGGGTTGAGAGAGATCCCAAAATCTCTACACCTCTCAAAAATATACCTTAGGTGATTCAAGTGATCCTTTTCATCCTTAGAGAAAACTATTACATCATCAAGATACACCAACACAATGTCATTTATTAGTCCTTGAAAAACTATATCCATTTCACATTGAAATGTATCTCCAAAATTAGACAATATAAAAATCATATTCATATAGAAATATGTACCCAATTTAGTAGCAAAGGTTACCTAGAATACCCATCAAGTAGAGAAAACCTTTCACTACCTGCCATAACTTGAAAATTTTGTTCCA
Source organism: Torreya grandis (assembly GCA_037957365.1). Lineage (NCBI taxonomy): Eukaryota > Viridiplantae > Streptophyta > Pinopsida > Cupressales > Taxaceae > Torreya > Torreya grandis. The sequence continues at coordinate 2,257,788 of JARHVA010002315.1, read as the reverse complement.
TAAAAGGGATAGGATATTGGTCTTTCAAAGAAACCCTATTCAAGTCCCTAAAATCAACACATAACTTGATTTACCCATTCTTCTTCCTAAAAGGACCAAGTTTACCAACCAAGATGAATGCTTAATGGGGAAGATGATTTTGGACTCAATCAACTTGGTGAGTTCTTTCTTCATGAGAGGATCAATCTCTGGATTGATTAGCCTTTGCATTTTCTTTATAGGCTTGGAATTTTCATCTATCTCTATGTTATGTTTATCTAATTTTGGATCAAATCCCTTAAAATCATTATCTCCCATGCAAAGACATCAAAAATTTCTTTGCATAAATCAATGAAAGCATGTTTCTCTTCACTAGTACACACCTTCCCAAGTGAAAGCAACTTGTCCTTGAATATTTATACTTTTTCATAGTTTTATTTCTTATTATACATGCTTACCTTTTATTTATTTAATTGGTAATCATCATTAAAAATATTCTTAAGTGTGACTAAGCCTTTGGGGATCTTGTTTGACTTCAATTTCATAATTTTCCCCTCCATATTGCTATTGTAGTTTGGATTGATTCTTGAAATAAAAATCAGCCTCCTCTTATATAAAAAGTTTTATTTTTTGGTCACTATGAAACACTTTCCAATTAGTAACATTATATGGTATAGAGGGCCTTACAATCACCTTGAGATGTGGTTGGTTCTTATCCTCTCCTATCCAATTTAGAACATCAAACTAAGCTCCAATTGCTGACAACCTATCAACATGTTTGTTGCCTTTTATTAGGATAGATGTGATGTTTAAGGCTTATAAATCATCCAAAATATCCCACACTCTATGCTTATAGGACTTAATTAAAGAGTTCTTAGTCACATTTTGTCCTCTTACTTTATTCACAATCAACTCACTATCACCATACAATTGTAACTCTTTCACACCTCTTTTCCTAGCCCACTCAAGACCACGAATGAGGGAATCATATTCTACCACATTGAAAGTATAAGAAAACTGAAATCTGAAATTGGAATAGTACCTTTCCTTAGAAGGAGAAACCAACATTGCTCCACCACATTCCCCAATCTTGATTCTTGATTTATTAAAGAAACGATGCCATAAACCATCCATATCTTCACTTGGCTTCATAAAATTTTGCATGAAAGTGTCCTCCTCATGCATACAATACACCCCAAGACTAGATTCCTCTATTAACTTGTAAGTATCATGCTCATAATTTTCATCTCCCCATTCATCCAAGTAAAAATCAAAAACTCCTTCAAGGGAAGATGTTGGAAATCGATCTATGTGGAGTTCCTCCTCGTCAATAATGGCATAGTTTACATTTAACACTTTAGACATGTAAAGATCAAAGTGATTATGATGAATATTTTTTGATTAAATTTTCACCTTAGTAACATACTTTGTCCTAAACACCATGTAGGACCAATTGGTAGCCAAATATACACCTATCTTAACAGTAAACTCACTTGACAAACAAAAAGCAAAGTATGGAGGTAAATCTACCACAACCACATCATGACAAATGGAAAAATTAGGAAAATCATGTAAAATCAAGTTCAAATCATTGACTACTCCCAAGGTATTTTTTGGTTATCCATTCAATTTTAAGACTCCTTTAGCCATTGGTTCATATTTGAGGCCTAGTTTATCTGCTAAAAATTTGAGCATAATTAAAGTACTAGACCTACTATCTATGATGAAATTATAAACTAAGAAATCACTAATGATTAGAGATGGGTATAAAGGAGGAGTTTTATCAACATATTTACTTGTCCATCAATGGGCTGAGTCCCATTCACCAAGACAACATTCTCATTCCTAGCTGATCCAACTTGCTTACCATTTCCTTATAATTATTTTTGAAGCATGTCCTTTTATCTAGGTATTGTTAATGAATCTCATAGTTAAATATTCATATGAAACTTATTCATTTGGTCTAAAATATTTATATAAGTATTATTCACCTTGGAAGGTTCTTTGAAAGCACTAGTACTTTGTGGTGTAGCTTGTGGAAGTGGATGTGTAGGAGCAGGACTTATATCCTAAAACTTTTGATTTTATTGAACTTTAGGAGTTGGATTAGACCCACCCATAATTTGGGATATTTTAGGATTAAAAATATGTCCTTTATTATCCCCTTGTGTCTCTTCAAGAACACTCTTCTTAGACCTAGTGTTAGAATCCACACTAGTATTCACATTACTTGAATTCCCCAAAAGATTGATGGCATAAAAATATCCCTCAAAATGATTTATGAGAGTAGAATCATATTGTGTTTTCCCATTATACATTACAAATTATATTCCACCTTACATTTTCCCTTTAAAATTTGAAACCTGAGATGTTTGATTACCTTACATAGTTATGGCTTGATTATGCATCTCATTGACGTAAGCAACTTGGTCTTGACTTTAGTCATAGGAGGGATAACCAAGTTTTTATTTAACAAGGTTATTTTGAGTGGGAAAAAGAGATTTTGAATATGAGGTAGCATTAGGATTGTAACTTTGTTAAGGTCTAGCTTGGGTGATTTGACCTTGTCCTTGAGCATTACCTTGGAAAGGAACCCTGTTGGTTTTCCCAAACTAATTGTAGGACTAGAACTTTGAGCTTGTTGCCTTTTAAGAGTAAATAATTCATTTTTAAAACTTTGGATAAAAATATTGAATTCAAGGATATCATTATTTGAGATAATGGCATAATTTTCATGACTATGCAAAGGAACTAAGGTAGGTAATGTAACTTGACTAGGAAGATGCAAATAAGGGAATAATGGCATTGGTGGCCTTAGAGAAATCTTCTATACTTGAATAAGATAATTATTAGCATTGATAGATATTTCATAGGAATTAGGGAGTGTATTACCAACCATGGATTGGATCATCATGGCTACATCACTATTTAATGCCTTTAGATAGTACAAGAATGCATAGTTTGGAGTAGGTATCACAAGGGTTGGGATCCTATCCCATGTTTTTTTAATTATAGTGTTAAAATCTTGCGTAAAATCTTGTGTTTCCCTCTTGATAGTGGTCAAATTCTTAGTTAGATATATATGATCACTCTTTTCTCCAAAACTCTTAGTCAATAGATCTCCTAGTTCATCCCATAAACCAATAGAATTTTTATGTAAAGTCCCATACCAATCTAAAGCTTTTCCTTTGAAATAAAATTCCAAAAACCTAATAGCCACAATATATTGAATGATATTATGGATATTATAGAACTTTTATATGTTTCTAATGTGTTCAATGGTAATAATAAGACCCTCTCCACTAAAATATGAAACACTCTTAAGGGATGCTCATAGAATTTGGTCATATTAGGAAAGATTCAAAGGAGATGATCCAGTGAAGGATAAAATAGGTTGGTTCCTAGCCATCTTGGAATGTGAAATTTGAGTATCATGGATTGAACTAAGCAAGAAATTATATTTCTTAAACACCAACTCTCTTTAATAAGGATGAGTGTTCACAAACCTAAACCTTTTGACAAAATACAAAGGTAATTGCATAAAATCAAAGGCTATACCTTTAGTATGAAACCTAGTGGTCACCTTTGGCATGGAAATTAGGGATTTATTATAAACCAAAGAGTTTAAAACTTTAGTGGAGTTTTTAGGTACTAAATTTAGATGTCCTTGTAGTAATAACAATGCCAAGACCAACACCAATCTTGGATAATCTTCTAGGACTTAGAGTCCCATTAGGCATGCCAAAAAATATTGTCACTTGGATTTTAACCCCTGAGGAAATGAATAGCTCTCCTCATCTAAGTGGAATAATGGAAACATATTTCTTGCTATGGGTGACAATTTTGTTGAGATGAATCTCTATAAGGGCTAGTTCCCTTGATGCAATCTTTGAAAACACTTTCTTGCCTATAAACTTTGGATGAAAAGGGTCAAGAATAAAACTAAGAAAGTTATAAAAGGTGATGAAAAAATATTTTATTTCCTCCAATTTATTTAAATTTTACCACTTATATTCAAAGAATACTTCTCTTACATAAAACTCACAATTCAAGTTGTATTGTCACATCAATGTTTCATAAGTTAGGTCTAAAAGGCATTTTGATGTTTAATATGGTAATGAAGGATTAATTTGTAGGATAAAATCATGAAATAATTCTAAGACACATATATAATTATAAAATAACACTAACAAATACCTATAATAGTTGTTCTTCTACACATTTGGTGAACAATCAAGGATAACATGCTAGAAAAGGTAATCTTCTACTAGACAAGACCAATAAAATTACATTAACACTCAATTAAATATAATGTGAGTAGGAAAAATATCTTATTTATTTATTCAATATTAAAATTAGCCAATATTTTACCCATTAACCAATGGAGGCTGCCCAAAAGAGCCAAACCAATCAATATTTATAGACTTTGAGAGAAGAGTAAGGTAAGAGAAGTCAAAAAGTCACTTGAACACTTGTCAATATAAAAAAAGGGTTTAAAATTTTTATGATAAATATGAATGAGGTGAATCATTAAATTTTAAGAGGTATAATTGTCTTTACAAGTCATGAAACCTATGAAAAATGTCATAAAATTCCTTATCTTGGCTCAGAAAACTGCCTTCATCATTTGGAGTTGTTTGAATGTCCCAACATTGACTAGGGATAGGTATGATGATTGGAATAAAATGGAATTAATTTAAAAATGAAATTATATTCATTGGTTATGATCCTAATAATCTAGAAACTCTTGGAAGGAAACCATCACTACCTGCAGTCTAAAAACTCCTCTTTTCTATTACCCCTCACACTTGGCCAAAAAATTGGATTCAATTGTCCATGAAAATCCATGGGATTGAGTTATTGATACTTTTAAAAACTATACATGGACTTGGGATACTTAGTTACACCTTAAAAAGGCTCACACTTAGAATTTTCACCCTTCTCACCCTTGTGTTCTCTATGCCAGTTTTGACTGGATGAAAGGAAGGCAATTATTTGAAAACTTAGAAAATTTTATTAGGAATTAAATGAATTTTATGGGTTATAAAAAGTCCTAATTATTTCCAAAAACTTGATTCCATCCTCAGATATTCTCTATAACATGAAAAACACACAAAATGATGAGAAAACCCTAATTTTCATGTTATTTGTATAGGTCCATACAACCAATCATAGTGGTAAGTAGCCTAAGATAGTCTTATTCAGAATCTAATAGTTTTAATTACCAAAATATGTCCTTATATCAGATTTCCAATCTTATTTTCCCCATCATGTCTCTATCAAGAGTTTGTAAGGGTTTTTTATCAGTTTAGGTCTTAAGCTTTATTCGTAAAGCTTGGATGTTGAAGTTTCAAAAAAATCCAAAAAATTAGTTTCTATGAATCCCATATAACTAATTTTAGCTTTTATAGTTCCCATGCAGATACTCCAAGGAGATGTGAGCTTCACAAGTTACCCCATCGATCTTGTTTTTCTAATATTACATGAGGGTGAGTGGTTTTGAACTCAAAGATGTATCTCTTGATCAATTATGTATATTACAAAAGATATCACACCTATATTTTGACCTTGAAAACATGCTTGAATCATATTTATAGTCCACTAAGAGTCAAAAGTGAAGATGAACTACTATTTGACATTAGACCTTCTCAAAGCCCAATAGGTCTACTAGGCACCTTAGTTAATTTAGGTGTAAGGAATATTATATAATAGTTTTTTTGGTGTATTATGCATTTTAATTATCTATTTTATATCAAAAAGTTATCATATAATCCTCCAAGCACCTTACTTCATCTTCTTTCTTTACTTGCCAATTAGACCTAGTGTAAAACCTGCCTATTTAGACTGTGTGCAAGGGGAAATGGGTACTTTGAGGAGTCTAAGACTGATATATTATTTATTTTCCTCTTCCTATCATATATACACCTCATCATATGTTTTTTTAACTCCCCAAGGTTTCATATCAAGTCCCATGTCTATTCTACACTCATTAGGCGAATTTGTCAAATTCTAATTTTCCTAGAGTGGCTAACCTCTGAGATAAAATAGAGAGGTATATACATTATACATTACAAAAATTTAGTGTTTTAAGATATTTTAAAAGTAATAATAACCATTTTTATGATAGGTTTTGGTCTTATTCCATGTTTAGGGTGCCAAACCATCTCTAAATGTCCAAAAAGGGGCCAAAACCCTATTTTCTTGCATTTTTCCCTAAATCCACTTAAAATTCACTCTTCCAAGCCAAAAAAATGATTTTAATCCGCATAAAAATTATATAAATCTTCAATTCATTATTATGGAGCTTTTAAAATCATCTAAAACACTCTTTCCCTTATATTCTTCATGCTTACCTAGTGAACCAAGGGGTTTCCTAGCCTTCTTGTGTGGACTATTGTCCATTTGTTAAGTAAGAAAGGTATTTTATCACCTTGGAAAGGAATTTGGATTGTTATGAAACATTTTATGTCATAATATATCATTTTTTATTCACTTCAACCTTCCCTTCACTTCTTAGATAGTCTATGCTCCCCTTACCCTCACTCCCTTAGACCCTATTATAGGTGGACTGAGACACCCTACTATTGTTCACCCCTGTAGGTTATAATGAGTTATAAATGTTTTTACATGATATTTTTAGGAATATATTGAGACCTCTTAAGGTCACTCATATTTCCATTTAAATGGAATCTCACCTAATATTACCATAGTCCTTCTTGTAGCTCTTGTTATCTCATGACTGGTGACTCAGACAATCTTATTCCAAAAGCTAGTTGTAGGTGTATATTTCCCCATGGAGGTCTTGTAATTATGAATTTAGGTCATTATCAACCATTACCTTGCATTAAAACTACTTTCTTGACCAAATTCTCACCCTAGGTTATCAAAAGAATAATAACATCATGCCTATACCACTATTTTTGTCAAACCTATTTGTCTGACCTATAGGTGTAATTTTTTGGCATGAGGGGAGCTATGGAAGTGTCATAGGAAAATATATATAATTTATTATTTTTAGGTCCCTTATCACTACATGGTTTCAACCCATCATGATCATTCCTTCATATTCATTGTAACTCTCAAGACTAAGTCACTTTTCCCTTTGACTGAGATAGTCCATAATGACCCTACCTATAAGTGAAAACAAGGGTATATGCATTGGATTGTGGTGTTAAATATATCCTTGAGACATTCTCTTAGTTCCCACAAAATTTGATGCATTTCCATTCACCTAGTTTTCTCTATTGGAACCCAAAACATGCCCCTCACCATGCCTGAGACAAATTTTCTTCAAAAACCTACTGTAAGCTATCATTTATAGCCTAAGGGTACTTGTATGTGGGTATAGGGGTGATAGGACCTTCCCTGAACTTTTATTGATGATATTTGACCTCCTCTTGTCTCATTATACCATTCCGATCATCACATCCATGAGTTTATGATTGAAAATGTTCTTCAAGGTGACAAAAGGCCTTTTTCCTTTAAATGCCTATAGATATCACTAAATTCTTTTAGTGTGTTTTATGGCATATGTAGGGCTCTAAAACTCCTACTTAACCATACTTTCAAACCCCCATCTTTGGCATTATTGTTTTTTGTGCTAGGTTATATTTATCTACCAAAAATTAGACATTGAGACCTTCTGCAAGTGTGTTATGAGGGGTCCACAAGAAGCCCTTTGGTCTCTATTTTCACTCTTCAGGGCAAATAGCCCCAACTTAGCCAAGTTGTGTTTCCAATTGGTTCCATACCTCATTTTATCTTATAGGAACTTGTATTGGTTTTCCATGACCTTTCTTGATATTTAAAGACCTCAAAAATGTGTTATATTATTTAGCTCTTTTGTATAACACCTTAATACCATGCTCAACCACATGTAGGTAGGTGTTTGATGTTCAAATAGTGGGTTGGGTATGAATCACTTAGAAATAATGAGTGTGAATGAAACTCACATAACTCCCCTAGTCATGTTAATGAATATTATATAATGTTAAGCATTTGGAGTACAATTTCATATCTCCATGCATCAACATGATGTCATCAGGACCTGTAGGTGGCTATTTTGAGTTGTGGTATGTAGGAAGAGCAATGAAATGTGGCAAAAACATGGTGAACTAGCTTCAAGATAGCCCAAAATTTATTATCAAAAATCAAACATGTTATCTCCATATTTTTTACCTTATAACCAAATTTATGACACCCACAAGAGAAAACACTCAGCAAACAAAAGCACTCCAACTGAAACTACACATGGTGATACCTTCTTACATTATGGACCAATTTTGCTCATCCAAGCATCATGAATCATGAAACCAAGAATTAATACCGTCTAAGAATGAATCCAACATCCTATAAATCCAACATCACCAACTAGTTTATACAGATTTGGTAAAAATGGTACAAAACCTATAAGGTACACCAAACAACTAGTAAAAAGCATAGTCAACTTGTTAGCAATGGTTCATAAAGTATAGTTTTCCAATATTTATATATATATATATATATATATTAAAATTAATGTCTCTAAGTATACTATCATCTCCAAAAACATTTATCCTAAAACTACTTGTGTTTTTCATACTGACCAAAAACTTGAGGATCACTTCAGTCTGTCTAGAAAAGAAAGAAATGTGTAGAACGGTTTTGGAATCAAAATGATTGTTTAAGATAAAAAAACATACATATGATTGTTATAAATATTAGGATATCCCAAATTATCTTTCCCACATTTCACACTCCCCAAAAATCCCTAAAAGCACCATTTTATCTCTTTTACAACTAACTTCTATAATTTTAGCTAGGGAAATTGAAACCTTACGATGTGACTGACATATATGAGACTCCTACTAACCTAATATACGTTTTCAATGAAATTAATACACCTAGGCACCTTAGTAACCATGCCACTTACATTAATGACTATTAAAAGCATATAAAATGACCTAAAATGGACAAATTGACTAATGTAACTAATACCAAAGATAATATGACCTTAAATGACATCAATCAACAAGTAATACTTCATATGAAAATATATTAGGACCCTTTCAAATATTTTAAATAAAAAATTTTGCTTGTGGGTGCCCCAATTTGACCAAAAAGTCAAATTTGGTTAACAAGTCCCAAGGTGGTGAACTAGTAGTTAGAGGAATAGTTAAGAACATTGATTCTAAATAAAATTTATTATCATGCTAAAGAAGTCCTTGTTTTATAGTGAACCTCTCAAACAATGAGGATATTTTGAAGTTTATTGTATCTAATGTAAGATTAATTTTTGATGATGGACTAGTCATGATTGGATGAAAGGATGGTGGATCATCCCTTGAAAGGTGGCAGTTCATTAATTTTTCTTGAAACATGCTCCCTCTTTTCTCTTCTACCCTTCTCCTATATTATCCCATTATCTTCTCCTTTGTAAAGGTTCGTATATTTTATAATTTTTTCATATTTCTAGGAGACATGGATACTCTTGAAGATATAATAAAATATGCTCATCTTGATTAGGCTTGACCTTATCAAGCATTTTTAAGAACTATCTTGTGATGTAATATAATACTTGTTTTTCCTATCTCTTGACTTGGATATATGTTGAGTGAGATGTGCCTATGGCATTATGTGAAGGAAAATCATCCTCATCTATGGTCTTTCTTTCTTGTTCCTTTTTTAGGGTATATTCAATTTGAGTTGCAGGTCTAGATTAGTGTTTTTTGTACCATTAATGTGAGATTTTAGTGAGTATTATAACTCCTCTTTGTTTAAATTCATTTCTTCTTGAAAGTCTTGCATGAAATACTTATGCAATTATCTTGATCTTGAGGTTGTGTAAGCTAGTACTATCTTCTATAGATCTAGTGTGGGTTCAAGCTTATGGGAGTTTCCCTTTTAAAATTGGTGCATTACCTAGTTAACTTTCTTAGGATCCCTTATCCCCTTTCTAACCCTTTTTCCCATGAATCATTAGTTTAGCATTACTTTAGGTGAGCATCAAGGAGGAAGTTAGCCTACTTTGGAGGTTTAGCCTCGCCATAGGTGACCCAAAACTTGGGGTTGTTCCCATTGGGTAGCTCAATTGGAAGGGGCTTGAAGAACCCCTTCCAAGGGTGAAAATTGAGCCTACAAAGAGTCTCTCTTAAGTTCAACTTAGTTAAACTCCTTCATGAAACCTATATTGTTCTTCTATAAGTAAGTTAATTTTGACTTGATTTTGATCCCAAATTTTTAATTATAGCTTAAGATTTTTGAATCCTTTATAGACACATCTTACTAAAATTATGTTGGAGCTTTTATTTTATTTATTTCATGTTTGAATACATAGTTATAGACAAGAGAGCCATCATTCTTAATACTAGGTCTCTACAAATAGTGTCTTCAACAAGCCACAATCAACTACTATTTATTTGGAGTTTTGTTTCTCTTCTTCTTATCCCATTTGTGATAGTCATTTATTCATACTCATTTCTAAAGAATTTCATAAACTTCATTTGAATAAAGGAGTTAACACACTAAAAACTATAATACAACAAATCTTTTATTTCTAACTAGTCTACATTAGGATTAGGTTGGAGTTTATTATCTTATATTTATTTATTTTATTTATTATATTATATTAAAATATTTATTTTAAAAAAATCAAATTCTAATAGGAAAAATAATTATTATCTCTCTTGGCCTTGCACAAAATTTGTATTTAGCTTATTTATTTATTTACATTAATTCAATAGATTATTAAACAACCCAATATTGCATCTAAACCCTAGGTTATTGTTAAATACTATATTATACATTTATATCCATTTAAATAATATTTTTTCAATTTTAAAACAAGTTTTTTTCACTCTCAAACAAATAATTAGTGAGTAGCAAAACCCTAGACAAACTTAGGTGAATAAGCAGTGTTATTGTGCTTTTGATTTTCATTGTTAGACTAATTAAGATTTATATTTTTAATTCATTTAATTAGATAAATAATAATATAGATAATTTATTTCTATTTCAAATACATTGTTCATAACTTGTGTGCAACACCTAGAAAGGTTAAAAATTTGTTCTTGGCTTATTTTGCTGAAAGAAAACTCTAGGAACCTAATAGTATTTATTTTTGGGAGTTTCATATATTTTATCAAAATATTTACATGTTAATAAAACATATTTTTCATAGTGGATCCATTCACATATCAATCATAAATCACAAATACAACTTCATATAGCTTGCATCTATTAAAGTTAAAATTAATCATTAGCATAGCTAGGATAGCTCTCTCTCTCTCTCTCTCTCTCTCTCTCTCTCTCTCTCTCTCTCTCTCTCTCTCTCTCTCTCTCTCTCTCTCTCTCTCTCTCTCTCCTCTCTCTCTCTCTCTCTCTCTCTCTCTCTCTCTCTCTCTCTCTCTCTCTCTCTACATGCATTTAAAAATATACATAAAATTTTCATTCATTTAATTTTAGTTTGTTTATTTCTATATGCTTTAATTTATTTAATTTTAGTAAGTAATTAGTTTCTATTTTAGTCAAATATTCCTAAAATAACAAAAACATTACCAAAGGCCTTGTCCAATCGTACAAGATAAAAAAATCTTGCTTATAATAACACATAAATTCATCACACAATACATTCAAACCAGCTCATATTCTTACACATTTATTAATTCCTTTTGGATTAAACTCTCTAAAACACCTAGGATTTTGTTAGAGAAGGTTTTTTCACTAGGGTTAGGGTGCCTGGTCCCATGGTTAACATACAATCTGATATTAGTACCAATATTAGGAGAGATTTTTTCCATTCCACCTTGATTCCAAACCTCATTTTGGACTCTTTAAATTCATTATAAGAATAAGAACAAATTCATGATCCACTAATCATTTTCCTTCCTTAGAATAGAGGTTGATAGTATAACATGATCCAAGCCTAGATCCTCACCTTCACTCCATTATTTTTTATCCTTGGGTCTAGACTCATCCTACATAATATAAATTTTTGTATGATATTAACTATACATATCCAACCAAATATATTTTATCTCATAGTTCAAGTCATTCAACTTAATCTCCCTCACTTCCCTAATCTTAGCATCGATCAAGAGCTTCACCTTGTTGTAATATTAGAGACCAAAGGACTTTGGATCTTTATTTTTTCATATATAAACACTCTCAATTATCATTTTGACACTATGGATGTATTATATTTCCATCATGAGAACCCCATACCACCACCCATTCCAAATCCCATCCCACCTAACAACTAGTCCAATCTATAGCCCATCTAGTACATTGGTTACCTTGGCTTGACCTCATGGAGTTGAGTGAATAGTTTATCATGTTTTATTTGAATGTACATATGACCTAAATCATTTATGAATATTTAACATCTTTTAACCAAGTAAATTTTGAACAATTTTTTGATTATATCTTAAGATTTAAGATTGTTATGTGCCAAATAATTTACCAATCAATTGATTTGGAAGTATAGTATTTACTAGAGATCTAATTTATCCATTACAAGAGAATATAATATATTATAATTTTGAATAATTCATATATATTTTTAATTAGTTCTTAAAATTAGAATAAGAATTAGGTCTTGTCTAAGTATCAAATCATATGAATGGGACATTGAATTACATAAAGAAGATTCACATATTTAAGTCCAATAAAATTATGTTGATACACATATTACTAATCAAGTACAAGAATTAAATTATAAACATAATTCTAAAATTTCATACACTTAAGAACTCCTAAACAAAAAATGCATACATTAAAGATAATCATCTAGTGCCTAAAGTAAAATCCACTTTTGATAATGTCAAAATCATACATAAAGGAAAATAATTCATTCCCAATCATACTAGTCATATTTTTTCCTTTACATCAAGGAAGGAGAAACCTTTAAAATTTTCTTTCAATGATCTCCCACATGATATTTTAAATATATTATTAGATAAAATTTAATCAAATCACATCCTAATTATTATCATTCTTCTCATTAATTGGAAAAAAATCAAATCCAACCATTATATACTTATCATGTAATTAATGGGCATCATGACAATAATTTATATGCATTACAAGCAAATATAAAGTCAATTGAGAATTAAAAAATTATTTCACTACAAAAAATTAATAATAAGCTACATGAATCTTCATCTATGTATTCAAAATATCCAAATATTAATAATCACATTTCTCAAAAAAATCCTATACAAGTTGCAAACATTCCAAAGAAATTTATTTATGTTAATATTCAAGATAACAACACCATTTATATTTATCAAATTTATAATACTAATAATAAAAATAATTCACACAATAAGTTCCTAAATCACAAAATTTATAAAATTTAAAACAACCAACCAAGTTATTTATGCAAATGTGGATTCCTAAGTCAAATAAATTATAAGTTGAGAATAATGAACTACATAACAAACCAAGTATTACATGTGTAACCAATAAAATAAAAAATATATTCTAAGATGGCATGAAGGAGTGGATGCAACAATATTAAGAGGTGAAAGATCGATTAGTGCATCAGGGTAAGCAGGTGAATGGAATAAATAATTATTAAGTGGAGTGAGAGGAGGTTCATAAATAAATTATGAGGGCATATAGAGAAATAAATATAGATAGCTGGGAAAATTTCAATATATAAAATGAGGAAGGTTTCACTTAAATATTTTCTATGGAAGGGCAGGTTAGTGGTTATCTTGTAGCATTAGATGAACTAAAAATTAGGTCAATGTACCGCTATACCCCTATTAGGAAAGCAACAAAAGCAATGATGTAATCTCAATTTTTCCATAATATTTTTTCCAAAATTATTGGTCAAATTTTTTAATTGTCCCTAATCATGAATTAATATTATAAAATCCTTATTTTGATGTTAATCTCAAGGTTTCAGAAGAGAGAGGCATCATTTGAAAATTGGTTGAAAAATGGCCAACCATTAGTGAAGTTGAATTGTAGGTTATTGAGAAGTGGGGGACCAATTACAATGTCAAATTCATGCCCATTGTATTCTTGGTTAACTTCCCAAACAAGGATAAAGGGGATGAAATCCTTAGATCAAGACCATGGCTGAATGAATGGTACAGGTGTTATGATTTAAAGGTACTACCTAAACTTTGACACTAGTAGTCAATCTATTTGAAAGGCACCATTTTGGGTCAATATATATTCTCTACCTATTGAATATTGGGGAATGAATAATATTATAGTGATAGGAAATTTTTTGGGTATTTTTATCTTAATTGATGTGGTTTCCCTAGATGGAACATGAGCATCATATGTAAATATTTTTGTTCTTATAGAATTTGATTTTGATATCCCATAAGGAATTATTATTAAGTAACATGGAAGATATTTGGTCCAAAATATTAATGTTAAAAATATTTCATTTAAAATTATTGAATTCCACCAAGTGGGTCATCTCAAGTGGGAGTGTCCAAGGTTTTCTCCATCTAGGGAGAAAGTGGCAATGAATAAATTTTGGAGAACTAAGCCTAGTATCCATTATAAATATTTAATTAATAGAAAAAAATGGGCATGGTTTATTATGGGTAAATAAACACCTTTATTTCAAGGTTAAATTTTTAAGGATCCAAGCTTGAGTGGGTATCCTTCTTCTACATAGGCAGTTTTGGAGGATTTAGAAAACATAGTGACTCAAGCTAACTAATTGTTTGCTCTTTTCCATTTAAAAAAAATTTTGAGTGAAGTGTTAGAATAAGTAGAGGAAAAGGTCCAAATAATTAAAGGATTTATCAAATATAAGTTGGAAATTTATTTTGAATAAGAGTTAAATACTATGGAAACACTAACAATATTTCAAAAAGAGTGTTTAATGTTTTAACCTAATAATGGGAAGAAAGTAAGGAGAGTACACAAATAAAATGTGGATAAGTGTGGAGAGCAAGTGATGTTGGGAAATCAAAAATCAATCAATTTTTTTTTATGTTACTAAAGTGCAAAGGGTGGAAGGCCCTTGACTAAAGAAATGAAGTTCATTTCATAGAATGCTATGGTAATTAATATCCCTAATAACAGATGCATGGTGAAGTGTCATATTTTGTCTTTAAGGGATGATGTTATCATAATAAAAGAAACAAAGTTGAGTAGGGAGGAAGTCAACCTTATCTTAATAAAAAGTTGGAATATTTGGAAAGGCAATTTTGTTGCTTCAAGCGGTGCCTTTGATGGGATGGTTACACTTTTTAATCCCTTAAAATTATATGTTGTCCCTTAAGGTAGTGGATGCAAATAATTTTTTTGAAAGGTGTATAATTTCTCTTTAGACATTTCATTTAGCTTCTTCAATGTATATGGCCCTCACATCCCTATGATGAAGTTAATATGTTGTAATGATATTAAACAATTCATGGCTTCTCATCTTGAGTAACAATTTTCACTAAGAGGGGACTTCAATTCCATTCTCAATGATGTAGATAAAATATGGGGTGTGGGGTATCCTTTGGCTTCACATGTGGATTTATCCAATTTTGTCCTTAGTGATGGTCTGATCGATGTAGTTCCTAAGAGTAGATGATTATTATACCACCATAATACATGGGTTTAGTTTCATTTTTGAGTTCTTAGATTGTTTCCTTTTATCCATTTCTTGTCTAGAAACTATTTGGATTTCATAAATTAGGATTGTTCCATTAGTGGGTTTTGACCATGAACTGATGGAATGGATTATCTCAATGGATCTCTCCCCACTAAAGTTTTTTTTTAAATTTTGAATCAATTTGGTTAAGGTATCCTTCACTTTTTGACTTGGTTAGCCACTAGTGTCATAATGATCCTAAGTTTAAAGGGAATGTGATGTATTCTTTGGTAAAAAAATTGACCTACATCAAGGAATGTTTGAGGAAATGGTATAGGGAACATTTCAAAAACATTTTGAAGGAAACTAAAAGGGTGAAAGTAGATCTTAGTGCTTTGAATGAGAGGGCTTTAAATATTATAATGGTTGTGGTGATGTTTGAAAAATAAAAATATTTGTTGTCTGAGTTGGAGGAACTTCATCTAAGAGAAGAGATATATTAGAGGAAAAAGACACAATAGTGTTGGCTCAAGGAAGGGGATAAAAATAAAAAATTATTCCATAACTAGACTCAAGATAAACAAAGTTGTAATAGAGTATTGAATATCATGGATAGGGATGGAAATTGGTTAAAACATATTCTAACGTTAAAAATTAATTAGGCATAGTAGTTTTTAACTCTTATGGATTAAATGAATAATTTAATGTCATTAATGTAGGAAAATAGGTTCGAGGGGATTGTGTTTCATCCTTTGAATTTTGGGAAGCTTTCTTCTCCCATACATTTGATTAATGGTATTTTAGACCATTTTTCATCCAGTGAGGTTGTGGTAGTGTTAGAATACATGGTGAAGTTTTGTGGTGGTAAGGACAACATGATTCCTTTATCATGTAGATTTAGAGTTGAGGTGGATGAAACTAAGCACATGCATACTCCTCTTATATAGAGGGTGGTGGATTCTATTTAGATGAAATGGAATATGCAGAGTATGAATAATTTTTTTGGAGTGGGGGAATTTTTTACCACATTGGGAGTAATTAGAGAGAGGACATAAGGCTATTAAAATGGTGGTTATAGAGGAAATAAAGGTAGAGGGGGTCATGGATTTAGGAGAGGTTTCAAATGCAGGTGTGGTTGACATAAGAGTTATAGAACTATTGATGATATTACTTGGGTCATGACTAGTATTATTTAACAACAAAAGGGTTCAATGGGGTACAATCATATATTTAGAGATGAGGGAGTTAGTTAATCTATTATGGCTTCTAGGGATTACAATGACAATATATTTTAAGCTTATGTTTGGGGCTTGGCCTAGGTTTTTGTTATGTAGTTTTTCTTATTTTTTATTAGGTTATTGGTATCAAGTTTTGTTCCCTATTTTGTCTTTGAAAAATTATGGTTTTTTTCCTTTGTGGGTGGAGAATTTTGGACTCCACCTTCTTCCTCCCATTTTTTTTATCTCATTATTTTACACTATAAGGGTGAGGGTCCCTATAACACTCAATGTCTTTTAAAAATAAATAAAATAAAAAGTGATTATTTAGTATTCATTTTTCCATCTATTTGGAAATTAACTTAAGAAATATTAAAAGTCAAACATTTGAAATTAAAGATAGAAATTAAATACATATAAATAAATAAAATTATCATATATCTAAAATATCAATTTTTTTATACATAAAAAAAATCAACTAGCATGTGTCAATAAATAATGGAGCCCTAGCCCTGAATAACTAACACATAAAAAGTATTAATAGTTATCCTTATCATCTATCAATGATGTTAAAATGGTTGAAGCATTATTTGTATATCATGACCTTGATATCAACTTCTCTTATCACAATCCTCACAGGACACTAAATGTTATTCACATGTCCCCCTTGAATATAATTATACTCTATAAATATAGTCGCACCCAAATCCCATGTCCCCAAAGGTGGAAGCATTTGTTATCGGGTTAACTCAGCCTAGAGTTGATCTCACTCAATCACAAATGCTTCTCATTCTACTCTAATGCCTATAACCTTTTTTTTTTTTACACATGCCAATATATCAACAACATCTCTATCAAATAAAGGGGCATGTGGTCCCACCAAAACCACTCTCTCCATAATCCCCTCAGAAATGGAATTATCAATCACTTGTCTTGTTAACATACATAATGTTGACTCTATAATAAGTGACTAATACTATTGGTTTAAAATGAAAATTAATAGTAAAAATTATTTTAACCAACCCATGTATATTATTTACTAATATCTTAAGGTTACACCTTATCGACATGGCATTCATGTTAATTACTATCAACAAAAATAGAAACTATAATATTTTACATAATCTTTATCCAAATCCCTTTCTATCAAATTCATTATAATCATAAAAATATCATTTTTTGCATCATACTAATTATAATATTTTTTGTGGTATTCTTAAAACTAGCAAAAAATCATAAAGTGCTTATTAATCACTTTTTATTTGCACTACTACTCCACTCATACTCTCAAATCATGATTAGTTTTATATTACTCTCATTTTGATACTAATGACTCATTGTTTTCATAATTTTTCTCTAAATGGGGGGGGGGAATATACATGCACATTTGATAAAATATTTTCAATATTTACACAATAGGAAATTCATAGCAAATACAATATATACAAACACTCCAAATGTCAAAAATCAGCAATACTATAATGACTAGACAAATATCAAACATAAATTTACAAATTATGGGGACATGATACTATTTCATTTAATCCCCTTTTCTATGTCACTAATTTCAAAATATCAGTACTTCAATTTTCTATAATAAATTTTCAGAAGGTTATAAAAAGTTACAAGTTCAGTTGGAATTCAATATGGATTCATTACATATACAAGGGCCATTATGCTCATTCATGTTCATGTTTATATATGGATTTTTTCAATATCTCTTTTATAAAGTTTTAAAGTTTCAAAGGATCAAAGTTTCAAATTGAATCTAGATCCATCTACAAAGGCATGATTTGTAAAGTGTAATGACACTCGATGTCCATGGCTACACTTTTTTGTGAACCCATTTCCTAGTTTTATTTTATTTTTATTTTTATTTTTATTTTTATTTTTATCTCTAGTTAGATTATAGTAACACTTGATGGTTAGGGGATTTTTTATCCATTAGCACACTCTTCACAAGTGAAATAATACCTATATCTAGTTCAAAATATTCACTTATTAAGAATTGAATACTCTCAAACTTGTCATAGGTTCCATCTCCATAGGATATTAGGGTTATGATATATAGACACCTAGTGGCCTACCACTCATCTTTTTACTACTTTCAAAAAAAAAAATCCCTAAAAAGGAAGATGTAATCAATGAAAAGTGGTATTTGGATGCTAAGAAGGTTGATTGAGATAACATGTTCCTAACATATCCATAGACCTATCCTTGAGAATTTATCACACTTTTCCATCCATTTTGAATAGCATAGACATATTTTATTAGATCAAACATACTCCCAGAACAACATTCCTAGATCCCAACCCAGTGTGCCCAATAGTCTACTAGTTAGACACTAACACCACAATAATGACACTAGAGCCATATGGTGCTAATGTCCCTTGCCTTAACTCTCCCAAAAAAATATATTTTCAAATGTGTTCCCCTCCTAAGCTTGCCCTAAGTACATTTTATTGTCCACATAAGCTACAAATCTCTATAAATACAAGACTATTTGACCTCTATAGACTAGATGGAAAATAGATGTAAAATCCTATCCAAATAAGAAACAAGTGGAGTAAAATTAAGGTATTTGATCCCTATTCTTCCATAATTATGTATACTACCATTTATATCTTCCATAAGCATATATTTAAAATATTTTCAATCTCAAGAACACTCAAGGCATTCAAGACCACTCTCATTCTAGCATTCACTTGCACTTGCACCGAGCACTAGGTGGGAGAACAACATTAGGCTTGATCCCTCAAAGTATTGGTGTGTAGGAAACTCTCTTCATAATAGGGTGTTGAGGATGTCTAACCCATCCTAATAATGAACACACATTTATTTATCATGCCATATTTACAAGGAGGATTAGGGTTTTCACACTAAATCATATATTCTATGCATAATATAGAGTTCCAAATTTCATACTTCCAAGAACAAAACCTAGAAACACAGGTATATATGCTCCCAAAAAATAGGAGTAGTCCTACAAAGGGGACACTAGTGCCATTTTTAAGACACTAGATTAGCATGGTGCTACTATCTAGGTGGGGTGATACTATCCAATTAAGAATCAAACCAAGGGACCCTATTGACAACACTTATACCTGTCTAGAACCAAGATATTCCATGATAGTCATTTTCTAGATAAGTATATTTTTGTATATATTTATTACTATTTTTAGAAAGGAAAAATAAGTTAAAATATATAACAAATATATATTTAATTATTACATATTATTTAACTAATTTAGACAATTTAACCCTTTAATTTAACTTAATATTTGCATAGTAAAAACCCTAAAAGGTTAAAACATTTGGTGAACCCAACTTACTTCCAATATTACTTCAAACTCTAGTTTAAATTAATCCAACTTTTTGTGCAATAAAACACTTAGGCTACATAGAGAAGGATATATTCCCCACAAATATATTCATTATTGGTTTAAGTGGCCATGTTCAGAGCTCTATTAGGGATATTCTGCTTCCATTACAAGTTGGACCAGCACACAACCACTCAGTTCCTAGTAGTACCTAGTGTAAGTGTATTCAATATACTATTGGGAAGACTATGGTTATAGTATATCCAATCCATAACATATATATTACACTAATTATTGAAGTACATACATGATAATCAAGTGGTTAAAGTTGAGGGTGTCCCATATGAGTATGATTTACCCATCACATAGATAGTTTTGGCATAGTTTTTAATTACACTTATAGCACAAAAATTAGTTATCATTTTATCACCATTAATAGATATTGCATAGTTATCAATTATAGATGAGAGTATATATCTTATGTATACATCACAATGTTTATTATAGACACTAATGCAGATGAGGACTAGTCCTACGATATTGACACATATGCATACTCTCCCATTGAGACCATTATTAGAGAGAACCATATGTTAAAGATATGTCATAGATTCTAGGGGACATTCCTCTACTCAGTTTATACAAAGAATAATTTTATTGGGTTATATGGGTTCTCAACACAAAAACACCTATGTCATGTATAGCTTCTTCTACTAGATGGGTTCTTAAGAACCCTTAAGTTCATAGGGCATCACAATCAGTGCCACAACTTCATATCATCATTACATAGGCAAATTAAAACATAAATTATATAAAAAATAGATTATGGGATCACATTTTCCCTTTCACACAACATGCATAATCATATTTACCTTATTTGACACAAGTCATAGTGATAGTGAGAATCCCATAAGACTCATTGGTTAGTATGGTTCCTATTCTTGTACATACTTCCTTCTCTCTCTCTCTCTCACTCCTTGTACAAAGTTAATTTTCATTATTTTATACATAACTTATATACATAAAATAAAAAATAATAATATAACATGTCAAAACATAAAAACATTCAAATATTAGTCATAAAATACAAAATTTATAGATTGTATGCATTGTTATGCTTACATTTATTCTACATTCTAGATATTACATATTGTTAACTATCTTATTATAGTCAATTTTATCATACATATATGCTTCACTTATTCTTAGTGAGTGTTTTTATATTACAGATGAGACTTCAACCACTACACTGATCTAGACTTGCTATCATCTACCCATTTGAGGTATATACACTGATCTAGGTTTACTCATTTGATACATCTACCCACTTAGGGGCATCTCATACACTATTTATATTACCAGGTTCTCTCTTTACATTCTATACATTCTATTTTATGCATTGATATATCTTAATATTTATCATTACTACTCATTTCTCATTTTTTTAAACTAAAAATGACTAGTTAGACTCAACATATGCACATCCTTGAATTTACACAAATTTTTACTACATAGATATACATGTTTTCATTTCTAGTTTTCCTAGTTTAGACTTGATTATGCTTCATGTGCTTCTTCCATTTTGAGGGCATTTGAATATGCCATTGCTCTTTAGTTATACACAACTTCTATGTTTGTATTCCTTAGAAATGTGCCCATGTCCCTTGTGAGTGATTTTATAATTGTATATGCATAGATTTGAATATTTCCTTCTGTGGCTCTAAGCTAAATTGCTTGTTTCTTATGTATGTAGACATTTGAAAATGTCCTTTTATGTCTTATATTCTCAGATTTAGTAACATGTGCTCATGTCCCTTATATTATGGTCCATTATCATAATTTTTCATGCCTCATATGTTTTATATGTATGATTTCATATATGCATCTTCAGCATGACACTTCTCTTTGCTTGTTACACACACCATTTTTTGATGCCATGAGGGACCTCATGCATCTACCCTTCCTAATTAGATGTCATGATGGACATCATGCTCTATCCATTTAGGTAGCTACTCCTATTTTTTATTATACACATTGATTACATTATCTTGACACCCTTGTGTAATGATAAATTATAACATACATCTTACATTACCTACTTATGCTTAGATTATTATACATTTAGATGTTATGTTTACACATTGTATTAGATTGACATGTAGTTATCATATATATGATCTAACTAACATATTTTTTAGAGATATTTCTTTTGAGGATAGTTCTTCCATAGGTTCCATAACTACCCTTAAAAGAGGGGGCATTCACAAGGGTTTTTCATAGAGACCAAACTCCTACTTTGATATTCACATATTATTTTTAGCACACAAGCTCGGCTTCAAAAATTAGACATAGGTTAGAAAAAAAAATATGGGTTAAAAAATTAGTTTAGATTAACAATATTTTAGACCAGATAGACATTAGTGCCCAAATTGGGACACTAGTGCTATAGGGTGCTACTATTCACTACATGGCACTATTATCTAGTAGAGCTAGCTTCAAGGTAGTCTAGATTAGCCAGAATAGTATAGTAGATATAATATATATTTACATAGGTAAAATCATAGGTTTGATAGTTATGTTTAGATTTTTCTCAAATACACTCATTTTAGCTTAGATTCATTCCAGTTGCTTAGATTTAGTGGCATCATGTGGAGCATGATCACTCCCACATTTGGTTTAGATACACAAATATAATTATTACATACTTAGTTTATAATTACTATACTCATATATCATATTATGGGTATGTGTGTGGTATATAATTTCCATATGCTTAGTTACACATAGGTTGATCAAATGGAATGTCAAACTCCATGTCATTCTCTATGTTATATACACTTTCTATCATATTCTAGGTTATCACTAGTTTCATGCCTTACTCCATCTATAATGGTTGGCATTCTCAAGTGGCCCATACCCACCTAATGTACCTAAGTGTCTATAGAGATGACATACACAATTATATATACCTATTTAGATACTTTTATTACTTTGTGTAGTTTAATTTTAGATGCATCTACTTCACACAGGTAGGTAATGATGGATTCATAGCCTAGTTGAGTTATTGAGCCACCCACATGAGAGGGTTATACACACTTATAGTCTTATCCAAGTTATTCAAATATCATGATTCACTGAGTAGGGGTGGGAAATGATGGATTCAAAATTAGATTGAGTTCTTGAGCCACCCACATATGGGGATTGGTCAAGTTATCAAATCAGTCTAAGTTATTCAATGATTTGATCACTATGTGCATTCACACACACAAGTTATCACTAGGTTTATTCATTTGTTCATGTACCTAACAAGGTGTATTCATTCCTTTCCTCTTTCCTATATCTTTATTGAAATTTACTCAATTACTTTGTTTAACATAGTCTTTTACTTTGATAATCTCTTAAGTGAGGAATTATTTTTGCATGCTTCATTGTAGGTCATTTCTTTGGATCATGTTTCACATATATAGACCCAACTTCACATACTTAGACTCAACTACACCACCTTCACTTCCTAGGAAAGTCTAGGTATGCTTACTTTTCCTTTATACTAGTCAATTCACTTTGTTGCATTTCTAGCATAAATGGGGGACAAATGTAATCACCTAAAAGTGGTATTTGGATGTTAAGAGTGTTTCTTGAGATAACCTATTCAAAGATTATCCCTAGACCTATCCTATATCTTTTATCACAATTTTTTATCCATTTTCTAAACTAAAGACATCTTATCTTAGCTCAAACATAGTCCCAAAATAGCATTCCTAGATCCAAACCTAGTGTTCCTAGCAATATGTCAGTTGGACACTTGTGCCACATTAAAGACATTAGATCCACATGGTGTTAGTGTTCCCAACTTGGCACTAATGTCCCTTTCCAAAACACTCTTGAATAGATATATTTTCAAATGTGTCGCCTTCATAAGGTTGAAATATGTATATTTTATTATCTACACAAATTATAGATCTCTATAAATATAAGACTATTTGACCTCTATATACTAAATGGAAAATAGATGCAAAAACCTATCTAAATAAGAAATAAATTGAGTGAAATTAAGGTATTTGATCCCTATTCTACCCTCATTTTACATAATACCATATAAAACCTCCCTAAGCCTATATTTCAAATATTTTAAATCTCAAGCACACTCAAGGCATTCAAGACCACTCTCATTCTAGCATTCACTTGCACTTGCACCAAACACTAGGTGGGAGAACTACATCAAGTTTTCTCCCTCTTTGAAGTATTGGTATGTAGGAAACTCTCTTAAAAATAGGGTGTTAAGGATGTCCAGCCTATAATACTAATAAACACATATTTATTACTCATGCCATACTTACAAAGAGGATTAGGTTTTTCACACTAAATCATATATTACATGAACAATATAGAGTTCCAAATTTCATGCACACAGAACAAAACCCAGAAACACAAGTGTAGGTGATCCCAAAAAATAGGAATAGTCCTACAAAGGGGACACTAACACCATTTTGAGGACACTATATTAGCATGACATAACTATCTATATGGGGTGATATTTTCTAGTGAGAATCATACCTAGGGACACTGTTGATGACACTTAAACCTGTCTAGAACCCAGATCTTCTAAGGAATGCAGACTTGTCCAAAAATATATATGAACTTTGTTTCTCAATTTAAATAATCACAACCCTATCTTATTTTGGTTTCCATTTTTATATACCTACTACAATCAGTCAAAAAATAGAAAAGATAAGTATCTCATTATTTTTTGTACTTACTATTTTTAGCATATGCCACTTGTCAATCAATTTTGATTATCAATTCCTATTTAAATTTAGATTTATTATTGAATGTCATATATTTTAATATAAATAATATATCAAGTTTTTATACATATTAGATACTATTAAATTAAAAATAAGGTAAAACATATTGGTGAACTTGAGATAGTTTCACTTGTATTGGTGAACCCGCTTGTTCCTTAAACATTACTTTTTCACTTTTTGTTCTAGCATTTCAACTGAGTTCATGATTCTCATATACTAAATATAAAATTTATCATCCATTAAAGGATTTAATTGAGACTTAATCTAGGATTTATCTTTGATTTAGGGGTTTCAGATTGAGTTCCTAATTTCCATGTAAAAGAAAATATTTTGTTCATATTCAATTTCTTTTTCTTTCTTTTTTTAACTTTTTTCCATCAATTTTAACACTCATATAAGTTGTCATTCTAGGAAAAGTGGTCATAATTTTTAATTTAGATGTGGTGTGAGTACTTATATAATACTCAAGCCATTAGATAACACTATATATGGACTTTAGTTTCTACTACCTCATTGTATATTGAAAATACATAGGATATTTTTGTTTTGATCTCTTGGTCATTTAGTTTTGTAGTGCATAGGTATGTAATTAATCCCATGAATTTACTCTCCAAATACCTCAAAAATAAGATAATTTTGATACCTAATGGTGTAATCCTCCATAGTTAGTGCCCCTTTGTGCCTTGTTCACTATTTACAAATATGATCAATATATTGAAAAGCCTACAAATGAAAAACACCTTTCTTAGTTTAAAAATTAAAAGTTTCAAAATAAAATTATGGCCATTATGAATGTCAAAGTCCCCCAAGATATATTTTAAAATTCCCCATGATAACCATCCAATTGAAGTTATTTATCCCTAAACTAAAACCTATCTCACTCAAACTGGGTACCCCAATAAAGACAACCTAGAAAGGGAAAGCCATTGTGACTAATGAACTAGAAAGGAAAAAATTACATCTAGAAAACTTTATTTCCAAGGTTCAACAAGTAGATATGGTTCTTTAAAAACTCATTTAATATTTGATTTCATTGCATAGGTAGCTCAAAGCCACAATTTAGGATTTTGTCCAATCTACCCAACCCACTCAGTCCCCTACCTTTCAATCACTAAAGGTTTTAAAATCCCCCCAGGGCTCCCCCTAAGTAGGTTAAAGGGAAAAAGAATCCATGTATGATATTATTTGATGAAGCTACTGAAGGTCCTAGGAAACTCACTTGGGTAAAGTTTTCTAAGGAAAAATAGATCATTCTAGTGAAGGACCCTAAAGATGATGAACAACCTCAAGAGGGACTTTCCTCCTAAATTTGTTATGGTTTCCTATTTTTTCTCTCATTCTATTACTATAATTTTTTTATTTTTGGATCCTCAACCCTATTTATGTCTTGTTAAAACTCTTTTATTGTACTCTAGTGGTTCTAGATCCCTGTAAACCTAACTTTTACCTTATCAAATAAAAAAATGTCCATTACAAATAAATTTTATTTATATATTTTTATTTGGTTCATGGGGTTCATCATCAAATTATATTTTTTTGGTGTAAATTAAGGTTTTTTTTATATCTCTTGGTTTTATGACTCTCCAAATGAGAGTAATACAAATTTGCCAATTATGACATGATAAATTTGAGCAATGGATTTTATTATGAAATTTATATTAAAATATATTAAAATATAAATCTACTTCATAATTTATGGATAATAGATCATAATTCACACAAGTAAACATTAAAAACCAACATTATGAATCTAAAGCTAAATAATACAAACAAGATTCAAGATAATAAAATGATCAAATGCTTATAGATTAACTTTGTAGACTCATAATTTTATCATGATATTGAATTGCTTCAAGAATTGGATTGCATGGATTAGTTGATAGCATGATAGAGATAACTAACGTATTTGAATAAAATATTGGCATAGAAGCTCATAGATTTCATAGTTAGTTTGGAAATGGATGGGTGGTTGATTTAAATAGAGGAATAAGGGAGAATCAATTGAAAAAATTATAACTTGGGTGTAGGAATAACAATGGTGGATAATTATTCAAGGAAATAAAAATTCCTTAGATGATTCTAGAAGAGGTAATATTCTATAGGTATAAGCCTCTAGAGTATTTTTGGAAGCCTAATGACAGTTAGTCATGTGATCAGGGGGTTATAGAGAATATAGGGGAGTAGGACAAGCTACAACTACGCTAGGGTAGGTGGCAAAGGAATTTTAAAATCCTATATAATGGATAAGTTGGGGTTATTTGACAAATAATACATGATTATTATAATTAATTTATTTATGGGATGATATAATGTTAGTGCATGGACATGAATAATGAAAGGGGTGTTAAAATAATAACTAGGATGATTAATAAGGATAATTTAGATGAAATTAGATGGGCTAATTAGTGATGTTAGTGTCAAATAATAATAATATTAGTGATGATAATTGAAGTGATCAAATTTATGTGCATACATTTTGCCCCTCTTTAAAATGGTATTACAAATGGACAATGTGTAAGTAATAATAGTATTTAAAATAAGAAAGACACTCATTGATGAATTTTAGTAAATGATATTAGTGTACATGATTCCCCATTGAGGGTACATGTGGGAGGAATGAAATGGATGGCCACTCAAAATAATAATGAGGGGAGGGATGTACAAATAGGCAAGGGAATGGGATGCATGATGTGAAATCAATGATGAATAAGATGAGATTGACATGAGTAGTGAGATAAAAATTGATGATTCCCCTGACAAAGATACATGCACAAGGATCAAAAATGATAGTGTCATAGTTATCGACACATCTCAAGGTGGAATCAACTATAATAGGGTAGTGATAAAAGGTCATAATGTTTGACATATCCAAGGCAAGGACACATGCTAAGGACATTTATAGACTAGGATGATAGGTATCATAAGATTTAAAATTATCTTAGGTAAGGAGACATGTTTAAGAGAGTTTTATACCAAAATTATAAAGGCCATGAGATTTCAACATATCCCAAGTAAGGACACATATAAGGGAGAGATGTAGGCCAATATAAGATAATGATTGGATAAGACTAATTGATAGGTGTAAATCAAATCTAAAAGTGAATGATAAGATGATGGATATGAAAAATAAGAAATTATATGATCAATTGATCAAAAGACAAAGGGGTAGAGTTAGTATACAATGTGTCAAAGCAATGTGCTACAATGTGATTGATAGTAATGATGCCCCTAACAATGACAAATGCAAGGGAGAGAGAGATGATAATAAAGTTATAGTCCCATTCATGTCCCAATAAAAGGAAGAAATTGTAAACTTTAAGTAATGAATTTACCAATTAGTGATAATGGATGACTAATGGAATAAAATATAGATGTGATTTGTCATATCCAATCAACAAGTAAGGGTGATTGAATGGTGATATTAGAGATAAGATTATGGGGATAGAGATTGATCAATATACTAATTAATTAATTATTGATATTATAGCTCAAATATTTGAATGATGTAAGACTATAGGATGAAATATAAGAGAGATATGATGATGAATGGTGGGGAAAGAGGAAAGAGAGACTAAGCTAACCTTATTCATGTTATTTGACTAAGTGCTACCTACATAGTCTAAAAAGACCTTAGGAAAATGTAGTTTAGACTAGATGATAGATGATAATATATACTAGAGTAGGATGATGATGATGATGGATGAATTTTAGACATGTTATTTGTTAGATAGAGGATGTGACTTAGATGTTAGTCATGACTATAGAGGACTAGGATAAATAATGGGAGATGAGATGTTAGTTGTTATTGATTAAAGATATGATATATGAGTAACTAGAGGATATATATGGGATGATAAATAGCTATGAGGAATGATTTGATATTAGATAAGTGGAATGGGATGATTAGAGTGGATTGTGATGATCAAATTAAAGACAAAAGACTAGGATAAATGATTGGATATAGGATGTTAGATGTTGTGACATGTGGTTGGGTTATATGATTGGACCTAGATGATCAAATTGATGATGGGATAAATATGATTAAATTATTATTAAGTTGATATAGGATAGGATAAATGATGATTGTAGTCCATTATCAATCCATCATTATTTTAATAAGGTTCATCATATTCTAAGAAATCTACTGTAAATATAACACTGAGAAATATGCCCCATTATATAAAAGTGGAAAATAGTGAACTCTACATCATTGATGGAACCTAAAAGCATCATTTTATATTTTTGTGTCATCATATAATTCTCATTATTTATCTAATAGACAAAAATATTTATGCTACTAGAAAGATTAAAATAAGACAAAAAAGATATATACAAATAAATGTTTATAGATAAGCAAATAAAAACACATAGATCATACAAATAACACAAAAATATATACATATCAAATAAATAGGGTCTTCTTTATTATCTAAATTTATAAGGATGGGATGAATAAGAATGAAAATTGATGCTGATGAATGAGGATGGATAGACTTGTCTTGATTAAGATTAGGATGGAATAGGATCATGAATAGGGTGTGATTGAGTAAATTTCAACTTGAACACAAGGGTTAGTTGACATATGGATTGACCATGTTTTAAAATTAGATAAGAGGCTTAGGACTTATCAGGATAAAGTGAAACTAGATCAATGCTAGCTCAATATAGACTACATTTTCCATGGTTCAAAATAGGGGATGAAAGAAAATAGTAGGATGAATGGATATGACTTGGTTATGGAATTGAGAGGAAAAGGACATGGACATGGATGGGGAAATAGGCATAAGACAAGACATCCTAGAATATTTTTGACTTTTGTCAAACTTTATAATTTTTAGGGTTTTTAAAATATTTCAAATTTTAAGGCTTTCTAAGATATATATGTACACTATAAAAATAAGGTAACTAATAAAGGGAATACCCAACCTATAAACCATGATAAAGACAAATGAAATAATCAATGGGATAACAAAATCATGGATGATGTTGAAAAGGGAATGAGGACCAAATAAGAATGTACTATGGATCACCAATGACCTCATTATGAAAGAAACAAATATCTAGTTTCCTGAGTGTCCATTAGAGGATATGTCAGATGATTCCAAAAAATTTCCCAAGACATCTTTCATTCCCTTATGAAGGTCAAGAATAGAAGAAAGGATGGATATAATAGGATGAAATAGGTAGATGATGGGTAGGATCAATAGATAAGATAGGTAAGGATGACATGGATGGGATTGACAAGGGATGGATTCCCCCCCCCCCCAAGTGTTGAGGTAAAATGAAAATAATAGCCTATTTTAACACGATGCAGAAAACCAATTTTCATCATGGCATTGGTTCAAGGCACCAGAAGACTAGTTTTCACCATTAGATGAATTATTTTTTTTACATTTTTTATGGCATCTCAATTTATTAAAGGAGGGTGAGATGCAAGATGAAAACTCTTTATTTATCTTTCAACTAACACCCATTTTGGGGAGGTGTGCTATTAGGACCATGTTATCGACACTAGATTCACTAATGTCTTTGTGATATTTATTGATTCTTGATTTAACATCATCTAGATGTCTCAACCAAGTGTCTTTGTAATGCCTATGAGATATGATGCTACCCAGGAAAGTGATGTGTGGAAGGGATGGAATTAGATGGTTTTGATAATGAGGTATAGGATGTGGATGAGTGATATGATGATGAATGTGTGACTAGAAAAGATCAAAAATGGGGTTCAATATTTATATACACCTTTATATATGGTGGAAGGGACATTTTTTATTGGTATTGTATGTCAATCAAGGTTAAATAATCCAAGATTGTTTAATTTATTTACTTTTTGATCTAAATATTATAAATATGATCAGCCACATTACTTTTGACTTGTGTGGTAATTGGTGCCATAATGATTTATTGGTTTGATAACTTTATTGGATTTTTATTTCCCCTTAGTGCTTTTAATTGGGCTTCATAATGGATATTTGAATTTAGACTTGGAGGATGATTATTTTGACTTGGATGATCCCTTGAAACTTCAAGGATATTTTACTAGGGGATAATGATTTTTGAATTGATAAATTATGAAGCTCTTCTTAAATTTGATTTATTACATTTGGATCATATATGACTTGATTATTGACTTGATTAATTGATTAGTGTCTTGGATACTTTTAGATTCAACATATGAAATTGAATGTTGAATAGAATCTAATGATTGTGTTCCTATTTGTCTCATTCAGGGAGTGGGATGGAGGGATTGTTAACATGAGGTAGATGATAAAGGATGTGTGATGAAAGTGGTGGATTAAAGGGATAATGGGAAACATAGTTCTAATAAAATATACTAGGATACCAAACATCAACATTAGAGGAAGTGTTGTCAATAATCTCAAAAGGATCACTAAGATTATTTGTAGAATTAACATCTAAATATGAGTCATATCCAACTTGTTGATCTTTGAATGTTAAAACATCCAAGAATTGTGTTATAATTTCATCATCCTGAGATGGATCAAGAGTCATGTATTTTAACTAGTCAGCATTTGAATTAGAGACATCTTCAAAGAGATAAGCGTCAGCATGACTTCCATTATCTAAGAAGTATGATGATTCTAACTAGAATCTAATTCATATGCTGATGTTGGATATGATCCTAACCATTCTAATTCTAACTCAAATAGGGATGTTGATGAGGTGATGTCACCAATAGATGATTTTTTAGTATCCATAGATAGTGATTTTTGGATAGCAAAATTTTTCACAAGTACCTTCTTCACCTTGGGTTTATGAATGGATGCTTTAGGTTTAATAGATTTTTGAAAATGGGGGATTTGATGTGAATAAGATATATGGATGGTTTTATTAGGGATAGTTGTGGTATGGAGAGGATGGGGATCATGACCTTGGTTGAGGAGCAAAAATGCTTGATCATGGTTATGAAGTGCCTATTGGCATATCCTTTTTGTACACTCATATGTGTAGATGTATTGTATTCAACATTAATTTAAATGTCACCATTATCAATTAAGTTTTGGACATAATCTCTAAAAGGGTGACATATATTAATAGAATTCCTAGGAACTTTATGGTATAGACAAAATTGTTTTGATTGATACCACCAGGCATATGTTTGTAAAAATTTAGAGGTTTTGTTTTTAGGTAGACAATCATGCATATGGCCTCTAGTTTCACAAAGAATAATTTTACAGATATTGGGAGAGGGGTATATTGCTTGTCTATTGTGTTGTATGTGGAAGTGTTGGATTTAGGAGTGGAAAAATGTGATGGTGATATCATGATGTTGGGATATGTTGGTGTGTGAGATTATTTAGGATATAGACTGGAATTAGATGAGGTTGAAAAGCTAGGCTTCCCTTTGCTAGTAGGATGGGGGACTTGTGATTGACTATGATTGGTAAATGGAGGATTAGATTGTGAATGGGTGTGAATTGGAGGTAAAATTAGTTGAATGGGGTTTAAGCCTATGAGAAGTTGGGTACCCATTTATAATAGCTGCAAGAGGATTGCATCTTTATTGGTGACAATATATTTATTAAATAAGATAATCTATTTGTTAGAATATTTAATGTCTAAGTGAGATAATTTATACCATTAGAATAATTTAGTTTATTATTAAATAATATTAATTTATTATTTATTAAACACAAGGTGAAAACCTCATGTAAATAAATATTAAAATATAATGATTCATTACTAACCAATTAATTTAAATGATTCTTGAGAAGGATGGATATGTTTGGTACAATGGTCACCTCCCCTCACATTTTATTATAAATAGGGTCTTACTCCTATTGTATTATACATGAAAATACACTTGATAAATTTAATATTTATGTGTGGTAAATATTTACCAAGGTTCTATGAAGGCTTATGTGAAAAAGTGATAAGGGAAGGATTTGTATTGAATGTGATCTTCATGGTTTTTTAACCTCTTGAAGGTTTTACCACTTTAAATTATTATGTATTGTGTCAATTTTATGTACTCTTTTCCATCATTTATTCATCTAGATCCAATCTATATTGCATATATATTTTATATTCTATTGATTTTATCATGGGATCAAAGCCATGTGATGATTGGGTGATTTGTAAGATTTTTTGTTGGAAGATTAAAAGCTTTTTAAAACAAAAAATATATTTATCTAAGCCTGAGGCACCATAACTAGCTTGAAAAAACTCAAAAAAATTAACTTTTAGTCAAAATTCAAATTTTAAATTCCTTCATTGTTAAAAAAAACTCTAAAAGATTGGAATGAATTTAAAGATTTTTGAATACCTGTAAAAGTTTTTGGGATATCCCAAGAATTTATAGGGGTGACATACTTCAACATAGGTAAATCAAAATATTGAAGTCTTCATCAAAAATTCCATTTTGATGGTCTAGTTGTGTTTATCAAACAAAAATAAGAAGGTTGCTAAATTTTCAAATAAATTTGAGACTTGTACAAGGATATCTGAGCTATTGAAATTATACAAGGAAACCATAAAGATACAGGTATGTTTTTAAAATCATATATTTTTGAAAAAGTATTTTAAAAATAAACTATATATTAATTTATTTTTTTCAAACCCCACATCCCATCTTGGAAAATGAAAGAATTATTTAAAAGTTAAAAAAAAAAATCACTTATGTTATTTACATGCACATAATATGAGTGTGTGTCTATACACACACACACACACACACACACAAAAAAAAAAAAATCATAAAAAAGTGTCTAAATATATATTAGTGCATGTATTATTTTCAAACATTTCCTAGATGAATTGGTGGTCTATCTTTTTGCTAGATCTTACAACCAAGGAGGTCCCAAGTTCAAAACCCCCTTATTAAATATTTTTTGACTTGGTCAAAACATTTTTTCAAATTTAGTTTAATTTTAAATCCATTTTTAGTTCACGTGCCAACTTTGCTAAACCCCTGATCTATCATCTAATTCTTTGACTTTTGACCTATTAAATAATATTTTGACAAACATAGTCATATAACTAGTTGATCTCTAGGTTTTGGCATGTTCTAGATGCATTGGAGTGGTCCATTTTTTATTTTTAAGCTTCTTATTGAATTTTTACACCTTTTTTAATAATAGTGTTTAAATGGTCATTTTGAGTAAGACTTTTTTAACACCTATATTAGTGCAAATTTAATTCAAATTTTACATTTTTTGGTATATAAATTATGTAATTAAGTATATTTGTATGTGAAATTCACTTTATTTTGAAAATATTTCAAAATTTCATTTAAAATAGTTTCTTTTTAAGCATTTGTTTATTTTCTTGTTTAATGAGAAGTTATGACTTCACCTCATTTTTCTTTAGATAAATATCGAATGTTTAATGGAAATATCTATAATATATGGAAAATTCATGTTAAAGCTAAATTTATGGCCCACATTTTATAATGTTATCATTGGGATTGAAAAATCCCCTTCTAGATGACATATGACCCCTGAGCTTACAAATGCATTTCAACTAAAATCATAGAAAGTTATGTCCATTATATTTTAGAGTGTTAAGGATGAATTACTTATCCATATTTGTAATCAGGAGTCTCCTACTAATGCTTGGAAACTCCTTGAATCCATGTACAAGGGCACTTGTCTCTTGAAGATCATTAAATTAATCCTTTAATTGTTAACTACACCTATGAAGGGTGATGAAAAAGTTGTTAATTTTCTTGTTAAAATTAAAAACATTAAATATTAGTTAAATAGATGTAGTTGTAATTTGATTTATGGTCAGTCACTTTATTTTATCATGCAGTTAAATATTCATGAAAATTTAGTAATTTCATTTTATTTTTGAATTTTAAGTATCAAACTGAGTAAGATATCCTTGACCTTACCACCTTATCTTCTCCCCTGATTGAAGAAGAATAAGTGATGACCAATTTTGATTCTAAGGAGAATTCCATTTAGGAACTTCTCACTCTTAATAATGATTTTGATAACACTAAAAAACATAAATCTGACCCTAATTCTACTAAAGGCAAATACGGAAATAATAAATTTGGTAATAAGAATCATACACCTAAATTTAATGGAAATTATAATATGTGTGGCAAATTTGGCCATAGAAAGGAAAAATATTATAAAAAATAATGAAAAAAATAAAAATTAAACTTCTAAAATTAACAAAGGGAAGAAATCTAATCAGAATAATAATCAATATTCAAATGTTATTGCTTTGTATGCTGCTTTATTTGCTTTAAATGCAAATTAATGGATCTTAGATAGTGGTGCATTACACCATATGACATGCTTATCTGATAGTTTATGTGATTCTAGATATATTTCTAAAATAATTTAGTTAGGAAATAATTCTTTTTTAGAAGCAACTAAATAGGAAAAAACAAAGTTTTTAATTGTTACTATAAATTATGTTTTCTATGTACCTAAGCTTAAAAAGAATTTTTTATCTTGTTCTCAACTTTAAAATGATAATTTAATTGTAACATAAAGATATTTGGTCCATTAAAAATTAATATGGTTTCTTGATTGTTGAAGGTGTTTAAAATAATGGTTTATATATCTTTTCTCCTTCTTTTGCATGTTTTCTTTCATCACATAGTAAGAATGAATCTCAATTATGGCATGTTAATTTTATAAGTTTACATGATATATATACAAATAATCTTGTTATTAGACTTCCTTATATCCCATCTCTCATGAAAATTTTGAGGGTTTCTTACATGGTAAGAAACATACTAATCCCTTTCACAAGAATCATGATGTGAATTCCTCACATCCTTTATAATTGATTCATAGTGATGTTGTAAGACCTCTTGAAGTTGTATCTTAATGGTCCTTTGTATCCTATTACTTTTATTGATGATTACAATATAATGAAATGGTCTTATTTCATTAAAAATAAATCTGATGTTTTTTCTAAGTTTAAAGAATTTAAAGCTTACATTGAAAATACATATGATTTCTATATTAAGAGATTAAAAACTGATAATGGTGGTGAATATGTGAACTTTTATATTGAGGGGTGTTATGGCTATGGTGAAGATGAATGGAAAATAGGGCTAACCATGGTGGGATAACATATGGGTTAGGTGTAGATGGATATTGTTGATGGGGAAGGATAGGGGATGTTACTTTAGGCTTGATGGGATCAAGGTCTATAGGTAGGTAGGCACCCATTTTTAGGGCTCATAAATGGATCTCATACTTGTTGTAAAATAGGTATTGTTCCACAAGAATTTGGTCCAAATCCATGTGGATAGATGATAAATGGGTGATAGATGAAAGGTAAATAAAATTGGGCTAATGTGAAAATAGAGTAGGTCTTGGATAAAAATATGGTCTTTGGACAAAGTCTGAATGATTGAGTTAGTATTGCAAGTGATGGTGAGGATGAGATAGGTTAAATGGATTATGTTATTAAATTAGGATCATATTTATAAATATCTATTGATAACAATTAGTTTCAATCTAGAAAAAGGATGGGGATTTGACTAGTGCTTGGATTTAAACTAACAAGACAATGATTAAATGAGAGTTAGTTATAAATAGGTAAGATGACTAGATTATATATGATTGGATTGAGGAGGAATGAATTATAGATTGAAATTGACTAAGTGACATGTTGTTAACAGGGTATTGGCTAAGTAGGGAATAATGAGTGATGATGGTGGATGAGAGTGATAGGATGATATGTAAGGACAACAAAAGGACTAGCTCAAGCCTTAGACCAATTTGATCAAGGTGGGATGGACATAAGATTATGTGGATAAATGGAGGGATCAAGGATGATGGGATTGAGATAGGATAATTATATAAGGTTGGTGATGGAATGATGATTAGGGGTGTGGTGAGTATGTTTTAGATAAGTGTGTGACCTAAGGAGCCAACTAGATGTGTTGTAAGATAAAAAGGTAAGAGAAAATAAGATGGGATTTATCTAGATGAGGTAAGATTATATAAGATGAAAGATAATGATAAGATAAGGATGTCAAAGGTAAATATATACAAAATAATTATGAATGTAATATGAGATGACAATGAAGGATATTAGAAAGAT
This sequence comes from Torreya grandis, assembly GCA_037957365.1. Classification (NCBI taxonomy): domain Eukaryota; kingdom Viridiplantae; phylum Streptophyta; class Pinopsida; order Cupressales; family Taxaceae; genus Torreya; species Torreya grandis. The sequence goes on along the minus strand of JARHVA010002315.1, from coordinate 2,220,890 downwards.
ATATTTAGATTGATATGGTATAAGGATAAGATGGTTTAAATTAGACAAATATGTAGAATGAATGATTAAATACGTGATAAATAGATGATCAAACAAGACTAGACTAGATTAGGATATGTATAAGATGGAGTGATAAGAAATACAAGATACACAAGATTATAGAAGATTAAGGATGTATAATATATGATGAAAGATATGATGACAAGTAAAGTAGATAAGGATGGACAAGATTTTTAAGAATGTACAAGATGGGGATAAGGCTATAATGTACAAGGAAATATGATATAGAGAAGGATATATAATATGATGATATAGGAGACCTAGATATCCATGTATAGGTTTGGGTGAAATGTTGAATCAGCTCACAAAAAAGACTAGTCTACCATAACACACTTACAATCATGCAAATCATAAACCCTAGTATTCAGTAAACTAATCTAGGAGTGTAACATAATGAATACACCATCTAACAGCTTCATGGGTGAGGTTGTAGGCTAGTAAACTATTATGGAATATCCCAAACCCTCTCAACCCCATTTTCACTTAATGATAACTTAAGAGTTTTCATTGACTTTGGAAATAAGTCATCTATTATGGTTGATGGTCCTATTCTAGGTTTGACTGGATTTATAGGGGTGTCTCTAATATACACTAGGTACATGAGGAATAAATCTATATAGGGTGTTGTCTAATGTTTGGGTCAAATATTTAACTTTTTCCCTTCATATAAGACATATATGGGGTCAAATACTTATCTTAATGACAATTATCCTTGACTTTTATACTCTATAAGAACATAAAGTATGGTTGAATGCACGACGATTAAATCTACATCACTAACCCTTGAGACTATGGCAAGTGCATGGGAATAAATTACACTTCATGTTTCCCCTTAAAAATAAAAATTTGAGGGTTTGTTAGTGTTTTTTTATTCTTTTAGACTTGCCACTAGGATGTATGGAGGAGAGCATACACCACTGTAGCCCTTGGGTAAAGACAAGTAGACAAAAAGTTGATTAACTGATTAATTGTGATATATACAAAATATATATGAGATATTTTTTAAATGATAAATTTTTTTATAGGTGTCTTGATAAGTAAGTGATTATTAGTTTCAATTGGGAAATCTCGAGGGGTAACTTGTAAGATAAGAATTTAGATAAAAAATGACTTGTAAAACAAGATTTTAAACAAAGAACTGCAAGACAAGATGTTAGTAGTCTTAATCTATTAAGGCTTAATAAAAACACTAAATAAATTATGGGTTTTATAATATAATTTTTTTTAGATGAGGGACTGGGATGCAAGGTTTTGGCGGTGGTAGCCCCTAATAAGATCAAGGGAAAGCACCCCTTGTAGGGTAAAGGGGCAATGTCCCTTATGAGTTCAAGGAGAAGCACCCCTTATAGGATTTGGGGGTAGCTCCTCAAGTGCATTCTCTATAATGGTATAAGGCATGGTTAAGGGGTAGTGTCTCTGATGCCAAAAGTAATTTGGGACTTATGGGATGCTCAAAATGACTTAAAATTCACCAAAATGATCCTAAAAAATCTACTCAGGAAAGACAATTTGAAGGCAAAAATAAGGTAATTCTAAATTAAAAATCACTACTCATGTAATAAATATCAAAGATACATAGTCAATGTTATAAAAAATCACTTCCAAAAAGTCAAAATTGCTTATCACAAGTTAAAATCACAGATAAGGATAAGTGATTTTGTAAACAACTAGTAAATCATTACGATTACCATGTAGTTAGGTAGGTCAAAATCATTATTTACTTGGAGAATGACATTTTGAATATTTTGAGCCCAAATTTGTGCCTTATCAGTCTTACAAGCTGCTCAATCACATTTTACACACAAGATTATCACAAAAGAGGGCTCCCACTTTGGTCACCAAATATGAGATCATAAATTTGAGCAATGGATTTGATTATGCAATTTAAATCAAAATGTACTCAAAATATCAATCTAATTCATAATTTAGAGCCAATAGATCATAATGCACACAAATAAACATTAAAAATTAAAAATATGAATCTAAAGATATATACTCCAAATAAGATTCAAGATAATAAAATGATCAAATGCTTATGGATTACCTTTGTAGACTCATAATTTTAGCATGATATTGACTTGATTTGAAACTTGTATTGCATGTATTAGTTGATAACATGATAGAGAGGACTAATGGATTTGATCATAATATTTTCATGAAAGCTCATAAATTTCATATTTGTTTTGGCAATGGAGGGGTGGCTGATTTAAATAGAAGGAGGGAAAATCAATGGATACAATTCAAAGTTGGGTATAGGAAGATCAATAGTGGAAAATTATTAAATGAATTAAAAATTAATTGGATGATTCTAGAAGAGGTAATGTTCTAGAGGTAGAATCCTCTAGAGTCTTTTTAGAAGCCTAATGATAATTAATAAATGATTAGTCATATGATTTCTAGGTTATAGATAATCCAAGGTAGTAGGAGAGGCTACTTATAGGCTAAGGTAGGTGGCATTGAATTTTAAATTCCCATATAATGGATAAGTGTGGGTTAGCTAATGAATATTACATGATTATAAGAATTAATTGATTTGTGGTATGATATAATGTTAGTGCATGGATATTAATAATGGAAGGGGTGTTAAAATAATGACTAAGAGGATTAGTAAGGATAATTTAGATGAAATTAGATGGGATTATTATAGATGTTAGTGTCAATTAATATTAATATTAGTGATGATAAATGAAGTGATTAAATTTATATGCATACACCAAAAATTAGAGAAATCACAATTGAGATGTGTTGTTCACTACAATTTGTTCCTTCTCATGAAATGCCCATGAGATTGAGCATTCCCTAAAAAGGGATGGTGGGGACAACTATGGACTTTTATTCTCTATTTTAGGAATGATCTAGGATTAGCCTTAGGCATGGTTGTGGGTATTTGACTTCAAAAATGGAGCCTGCATGAATAGTCTCCAAAATATATACTATCACCACTGAAAGTTCAATCTACAGTCTTACACATAGGTCAAAGATTGTTATGATAATTTGAGTATTAATATTATTATTTATAAATATAATGGGAAAGGGTAGTTAAATTCTAAAGGAAAAACACAAAGATAGAGGGAAGGGTAAGGATAAAAAGGGAAGCCTCTAAGTCTAAAATGAACTCAATGCATTGGTCATTGAACCAAGTGACTCTACCATAGTTATACCACTGTAGATTGAGTTTCACTAAATTTATACCTCAAGGAGCATATAAGGGGAAGAGTCTGAGGTAACCTTGAGTATGCCTCTCACTAAATATGATCACTAGGAGTTTATAGTAAAATACAAATAAACACCATATGAGAATTTATATATTAACACACAAATTATCAACACTAAAAAAGGGGAAATGAAAGAAATCACACATTGATTATAATAGCTAAGTACACCATAACAATGGAACTCATAAAATAACAAAGTGTTAATCAAAATAACCTAGCATTGATTATCATTCAAACATGAAGATGAAAGAGAATTGAGACATAAAACAAATTCTCTTGCAAAAAATAGAGATTATATTTATTAAAAGGAGTAAACATTATTACAATAATCGATCTAGGCTGATTTTACAATCTAGAGTGATGAAGGAAAAATAAATGAAATCTTGGCTATAATATGATAACACTTTCAATTAGTTTTTGGTCGACCTTATAGTACAATATGGTTCTTCCTTACATATATATATATATATATATATATAAGGATGAGGATCACCTCCAAATAGCATGAGGATAAAATCCTAGGCCATGATGGACACTCATTATAGTTACAACCATATTTAAAATTTTAAAACAAGATAACCCCTACAAACCCATACAGATCTATGGGGGACCACTAAATTAACACATGGAGGTGGTTGAGAAGATCTAGCTCCTAACTACTTTGATTTGTCTTCCCTAGCTTCTAATGTGGATGACATAAGGTCAAAATCCTTGTCCATCTTGGAAAGGTTCATTGGGGGCTCCTTGAAGATTACCTCATTGTGACTTGTCAATCTTTGGGAGACTTAAAAGGGTGCTTCCATTAATGTTTGGACTCTAGAGACCTAGTTAATATTTGCTATGGATTGCATAGAAAAATCTAAGGCCACCAAGGCCACTTCCTGGTTTACTATGGAACTTTCTCCCTTATAATCTAGTTAAATTAACCCAAGTGGAATCTAAATTCCCATTAATTGAGAAAGGTGCCATCTAGGTGTAATATCATAGTGATATTGACCTCCTTGACATAAGTCAATATCTTCTTCTTTCCCTCTTCCAAATGTCCCATTATAGTTTGAGTTGAAGCCATCTACTCCTCCATCACAACCCTCATGCTCTTAGCATACATCTAGTATAACCACAAGTCTGATGTCAACATAGGTTTTAGCTTTAGGAACATTCCTTTATTGACCACCACTTGTAACTTATGATACTTTCCATCAATCTCTATAATACTTTCCATGTAAGCCTAGGTTTTCTAGATAATTACATTAGTCTTAGCTAGAGTCTCTATTATTTTCCCAATAATTGAGAAAAGTAGTAAGAGGGTATCGTTGACCTACCCAATTAGCCCAATGGGAAATGTGTTCTTCATTTGGGCTTGTAAAGTTTGAACCTAGATTTGTATGTCCTCAAAGATCTTCTCTGACATATTATGAATCACACAAAGAATAGATAGTGGGTCCTAGACCATTCTTTTTTCCTTGGTAAAATTCCTCACCTTGGTGAGGGAGAATATATCCTAATGGGTTTACCACACCACTAGGTTTCCCTCCTAGACAAACCTCTACATCAATATCCTCTTCATGATTTTAGGGGCTGGTCAAAACTCCATTGCATATCCAAGTCACCTTTTATAGTCATCTCTAGTTTCTATGACCTTGGGACCACTCCCTAGTTTATGGGAGGTGTAGGAGGGGTGGATGAAATGGTAATGAAGGGTGGAGGTATTAAAAGGAGTGAATGAGGAAATAAATAGAGGTGGAGGGATCATGTGATTGAAATAAGGAAGGATGAAGGGGGAGGATCATGGGATCATCTACGCTCACCACTATTCCTAGGTTAATTTCACTTGAGGAGGAATTACCCTGGGAATGGGTCATTAAAGAGCATGGAAGAGATGGGTTGGTTGAAGGCAAGTCTCATGGTGCCTTGAGTGATGGAAAGAGGGGTTCAAAGAACTAGGCATTGAGATGAAGTGGATATGTTTAGAGGAACTATTGAGGCCTATTTATAATGTTGAATTAGAGTATAAGGCCTTTGAGTTGGACCTAGAGTGTGAATTACCTTTTGCTTCTTCTTTAGCCTCTTACTTGGGTCAGATCCAGATGTTTATAGTAAATGGTCTAACTAAGATGGCATGAGTTATGGGAGATAGTGGTAGAGGACTTAGAGATATTGAGGAAATAACTAAGCTAACTAGAGTTGGAATAGGAGGGTCCTTACTATAATTAATATTCTCTCAAAATTCATAGCTACATTTTCTAATAAAGGCATACCTAAGGGAGGCATCAGGAGGACTTCATGTTGTGAGATGGATGGAGTGGAGGGGAATGAAGAGGTAAGGATACTCAAAATTATTAAGGCCAAAGTTAATATGTATAATGATGAAGGGTTTGTAATAGGGAAAAGAGGAGGCACCACTCGGGGGATTTGTGGGGGTGTATTGGAACTAGTAGGTGTCAGGATTAGGAGTTGGAAAGTGGAAGGAGTGAGGGGTGAATGGGAAATGGGAGAAGTTAGAGGTTTGAGATGGGGAACCTATATGGGTACTTATTGGGAGCCTCATTCTAGATATGTTCTCAAGTTATCAGCCACATCAAACCTCAGGGTTTATGTTGCTTAGAGTTAAGGTGTTGATGGTTGAGCTATTTATGCCTAGGATACCTATCACTGAGTAGCTTGGGTCTAACTCTACCAATTCCTATCTACTATAGCTACTAGAGGAATAAAATGAAGATGTGTTCTATGAGGAGTGACTAGAGGAGACAAAGGAAAATTTTAGGCATGAGGATCATGAGTTGGAGGAGACAATAGAGATGAACTGGGAGCATGAGGAGGAGAAGGTGGTAGAATGCCTTATAAGGTTATCTAAGAGATGGTGAAATGGTCACATATATCCTAGATGTTATTATGGAACTCATGTCCATATAGATTTTAAAAGACCACATGAACTACTGAGCCTTTGGGAATTAATGTAGGAAAAGTTAAAGGTTTAAAACAAAAGAATCCTACAAACTACATCTAATAGGTAGCTCATCATGTAGAAATCAACCCTAGTTTAGGAATATACAATGGAATTAACCAACTTGAATTTGATCAATCCTTCCATGTCTGATACTTTTGAATGTGTAAGGATGATGTGCAAGAGTCACCCATAACTCATTGATGTTTAGGTAGTCTTGGTCCCCAAACAATTCAAACCTCCTCTTGAAAGGTGAAAATTATGTATGTATTGATATCCTCCTTATTAACCCATTTAAAATCTATATTTTCAACCCAATCATGAAGGAAGTCATATAACTAGTAAGTCCCCATCTAAACCATTATCTCCACTACATTATAGGAGAAAGTGTAGTTTGGGAGGGAGTAGTATGCCTTGAATATTTTCCCAAAGATATCAACAATCTAGTGCCAAGAGTTGGGTGAGCATACCCAGTTATGGAATCCATCCTTCATGTGGATGGAATTGTGAAGGATGTTGCTCAATTAGTTAGCATAGGGGAACACATCTAGTTTGGACATGGATCTATGAAGTCCCCCTTATTATAGATTTAAGGGCATCCTCATACTTTGGTTTTTGGTCATCATCTAAGCTTGAATCCCTAGGGACTTGTTTGACTGATTTGAATAAGTAATTATAGTGATTAAATTTGGTCAAGCTAGTTGAAAATGTACTATCTTAGTACTTGGATTTGGCCTTTAGATTTGAGGATGATGTAGCCATTTTAGTAAGATAGAGGGGAAATAGGGATGTTTTTAGTGAAAAAGGCATGGGATATAGGGGTTCTCTGTGAGAGTTAGAAGGTAAAGAGTTAGATTTTTTAAGGTAGAAATGTTAACCATTAATGAGCCTTCCTTACAATTTTATAAATTCATGCATACATCCCCTTATATTAATGGAATTTTTTGGTTATTTTACTATGAATTCAAATTTTAGTTAGTGGATGGATTTTATCTCTTTATTTATAAATCAAAATTTGAATTTAGATCCCATGATCCTTTAGCACCATCTAGATATATCAATGGTGATGAGATGTTTTAAAATTATCCAATTGGGCCCAAATTCCCATTCTTTTAATGCCCAACACATGATATGCATGTTATCACATCTCAAAAAGGCTCCTTGGTTAAATCCCACTTTTTGACATGTGTCTCCTATTCATTGGTCCTCTTACTAATGGTCAACACCTATATATAGATTTGTACCATGCATCATTCCCTCAAGTGATGTGTCACCCAGGGATATGTTACACATCTTAATTAGTTATTTGACCTAATTTATACCTTATTATGACCTTATAAATTAGATTTATACTAGTTTATTTGTATATTGGGTGACATGACACCTTATCATTTAGTCAGGATCTCTTGGGCTCTGACATCTCTGACAGGTTTGGGGGACTAGCCACGTTGACACATGGAGACATGGTGCCTTCTCATTCAATGAGACTTTCCTATGCTCTGACATCTATAATAGGTCTAATGGATTTTCCTCTCTAAAACATACCAATGTGGCACCTTATCATTTATTCAAGGTCTCCTAGGCTCTAACATCTTTGATAAGTTTGGGGGACTAACCTCTCTAACACATGGTGACATGGCACCTTCTCATTCATCCAAGCTCTCCTAGGCTCTAACATCTTTGATAGGTTTTGGGGATTGGCCTCTTTGACACATGGTGACATGGTACCTTATCATTTGGTTGATCTCTCCTATGATTTATGAAATTTAAAAAAATATTTAGTAAGAAATGAAAAGGAACACAATATGTTAAACTTACTCATTTGCCACTAAGGTCTCAATTTGTAGTGAAGGGTGATTGGTAGTTGTTTTGAAAATGGATTGAGACTCCAAAATATTTTAGTGAAATTAGACCTATAAGATTAGGACCATGATTCATAAAACAAAAAGCACTTCCTAGTCATAAAAATAAAAGAGGCTTGTTACTGCTTGGGAAATTAGGGTGATGTATACTCTAAGGAATTAAGTAGGCATTGTTGATAAGAAAAAAATAAAAGATCTTGAAGCTCTAGTTCATGATATTTTTAGAGAGGCCCCCATTTTGAAGAAAAGGGGGCATGTTGGCCATAATAATATGGTGATTTTTCTCTACATTTGATAGGTACAACTCCCTCATAGGATATATGTACTTTTTGTTGTTAAGTGTAAAATAGGGATACCAAAATCATAGAGTATATTTGATAGACACGTGTGTGAGTTTCACTATTTTGTATCTTCTATAATCTTTTTGTATATATTTGACCTTTTTAATCATATCAAGATAATTCAAAATGCAAAAGGTCCTTCCTTTTGGGCATAACTAAAGGATAGAATGTGAAGAGGTTATGCTTTGAAAAACTCTATATAGAGAGAGCTTAATTGTATTTGGATATGGTTCTAATGTGATATATATTAATACATATCATTCTAAAATGGTTTTCCTATGTTTATTTTATCATTATTTTATGCATAATGAGTACTTTGTTTACTTTAATATGTTAATCATATGAGTTTATACTAGTTGTTTAGATTTGAGTAAGTTTGTATTTCTTTATGTAATCTATCTACTTTATCTTTTAATGAATATATTTAGTTTAAATTGGCATATGTTGTTTACTTTTGTTACTCCATATGTAAAATATCCTTATATTAACATGTTCTGAAGGGTTTCTAAGAACCTTTGCTAATAATGGTATGGTGATCTTGGAAGTTTTTTTTGAAACATGTTGAGATGGTTGTCAGGGCACAAAGATATATAAAGATTTCTCAGTGAAAGAATACAAAATTTTATAGCGGAGGAAGTGAGAAGAATAGGTAAGACTACGAAGTAAATTATTCAAGAGCATATCTATAGAGAAATTTATGAAATATTTTGGTGGGAATTACCTAAGTTTTTAGCTACATGTTATCTAGACTAGAGTATTATTAATTTTAGCCAAGAAGGATATAATTTATAGCTTGGTCAGAAGAAAATCTATAAAGCTTGAGAAAGCTAGATACTAATTGGATATTTGAAATATACTATTGGACAAAGACTACCATTATCATATATATCACTAAATTTATTGTACAAGGCTGCTTAGCTTTTAAAGTTGTGTAGGACTTATTTTTTAGAGGAATCAACAAAAAAATTCTTTAGTGACTACCAAATGTGATTAAGATGTTGGTTATGCAAAAGGCCATGGTGCCTAATCTTGCCAATATTAAGTTGTCACTTAAATAATTATGGTGATGCATGTGATGTAGAAGTGAATGATGTAGAGCTGAGTAGAGGAAATTGAGCCTAAACCTAGAATATGGAGGATGAAAAGATCCAAAGTGAGAAGAATATTCTTGGATTGGAAAGAGAACTAAAACAATAAATAAGATGGAATAAATTGAATAATATAAATTTAACTATGATTAGGAGTAGGAATAGAGTAGAGGATGTTAAATAAAAGGGATCCTAGAGAGAGGCTTTGCAAGATGCTATAAGTAGAGAGGGTAGAGATTATATAGAGTAGGAAATAGAAGGGACCAAGAAAAAAGAATAAAGAGTTGAGGGTGGCAAGGATATTGAGTAGAGTGAAGAGGAATAGGAAATTAGGATAATATTATAACAATTAAAATATAAGAGTATATCATAATTAAGAGGAAAGGTGTTTTTTAAAATAAGGAAGGAATATTCCTAAGAAGAAGTTATGAAAATTCATATAGGTATCATAGATATAATAATTTTAAGACAAAGATTATTCATTTCAAGATTATGCATCCCCCCATCCCAATTTGTCATTAGTAAAAACACCAAGTGCAAATGAAGGGATGGTTAGAAGCTATTTAAATAATTTATGGATAAATTTGGTAAAATTAATGAGTATACTAAGAAACCAATATATAATAAGAGGTTAGAATAATTTGGAATCATTTTCAAACCTAGTTTTAAAATACATGTAAAAACTAGTGCACAGAAGCCTATAGTCATAGTCACTAGTGCGTAACAACCTATAGTTTTAGTTACTAGTGTGTAGAAGCCAATATTAGCTATTATAAGTGCACCAACTATGGCATTGAATATAATCATGTTTATTTATTTGACACAATATGATGGGTCTAAAAAACATGAAAAATATTTGTTAACATACGACATGAAATGATAGGTTAAGGTAATAACCTCTGATGATGTAAAAAAGTGTGATATCATAGGAGATTTAGTAGGTAGAGATTTAGAATTAATTTTTAAAAGGGATGTTAATTCCATAGATCTTAAAAAAATTAAATAGTAGTTAATTTTAAAATTTAATATGAATAAGTGCTTGAAGTAATCTATTCAAGATCTGAAGGATATTCGACAACATGATGGAGAATATTTAGGGGACTATGATCACAAATTTTTAGATGTGATGAATAAGATTGATTTTATCATGGATGATAAGGAAAAATTTGTCTATTTTATATAATGGTTATGATCCACAATTAGATTTTCCATTACACATTCTTAATTTTTTATTAAGGCTAATGCTTGAACAAATTTTTTATGAGTTGAACAAATTGAGGACTATGGAGATATTCTAGTACTTAGATCTAAATTTGAGGGAAATTTGGTACTTTCCTCAAGAGTATGGATTAGATGCATGAAAGTGACATATCTAAATTGGTATTATGGTGTATAGAGTGTGTAATATAGGTGCATAATAGGAATGATTGTCCTAAACTCAAGACAAAATTTTATGCACTATGTAGAGTAATAGGGCATAAAACCTCAAAGTGTCATATATCACAAAAATACATTCAAATATCCTATAGTTTATAGTATTATTTTTGTAAATTGAGATTTACAATAACTGAAGGAAGATATCATAAAAAAATGTCTTTATAATCATAACATAGTAGTTATGTACTATGAAGCAAATAATTTTAGGCCCATAGGTGGTAATGACCAGTATGGCATAAGGTGGTCCTAGGTGGATGCCTTCATCACCTCAAAATCAACCCTAGTGTCTTTCTGGATAGACACTATCATCACCAAAATATCAATATCAATCCTCATGGAATAATTTGAGTCCTCAACATCAATAATCAAATTGGGATCTAACATCACCTCAACATCATTATGGTGGATGCAATGTGTAGTAAACAAAACAAGGAGGATTCACTGGGCACATGTCACATGGTTGGGGTTAGAAGAGGATACAGAGGAGGATATTAAGGTTGATATCAATGAGGTCATAACAATGATAACTAAAAATCTTACCAACACATTCAATGTTATTTATGTGGTGATTTTAGTCATTTTTCATGAAATTAACCCATTAATCGTTAGAGATAGATGCACTACATTTATTGTATTATTGAAGGATAGAATCAAATTGAAGATTACCCAATGTTAGATAAGAAAAGGAAATAAAATTCAGTGTGCAATGTGAATGTGATGAATTCACAACCTAATTAAAATGCATTCATGCAAGTAATTACTATATAAAAACATGCAAAACAAGGGCTGCCTCCATTAAAAATGCTAAAAAATCATAGAATTAAGAAAGTGCAATAGGATAAATATATGATCCTACTATATAAAATATCTTGATGTATCAATTTTTGTAGGTTATTTAGGACATACAATAGAATATTACATCGAAAGGTGATACCACAACCATTGACACATAATGTATGGATAAATTATGTGGATTATGAGATAGTAAGGTTTAATGACTTCACTAATAGATTTGTTGAAACTACTTAGTACTATAAGTAATGAAGATATCTCAAAAAACATTACCAATATTTTGTATAATATTTTAGAGTGTGCACAATGAGGATAACATACTGACAAGGTGGCATAGTATGTTAAAACTAAGAAAATGTGGGATGTTGACTAATGAAGGGATATAAATCTCATAGGATACGTAATTCCTAATAAAATATTTGATTTTTGGAGTAATATAAATATGATTCCTAGATATACATGGGAGGTTATTATTCAACCACACTTGATCTTTAGTCTTGTCACTCTCAGTCTTATAGACTATGAGAAGGTAGAGCCAATTGGTCACATAGAAGATGTGGATATTAGATTTACTAAGTTGAGTCTGTGAGGGGATTTTGAGGTCATTGACATGAAAATAGATGAAACTCATTAGCCTACCTTGATTGGTAATATATGGGATTATTATGGCCAAATTAATATCAATACCATGTTCAATTAATTTGAGGCACATCAAGGAGACAATATAGTTGATATACCTTTGAATAAATCAAAGTATAAAGCTTATGTCATTTCAAAATAACCAGAGTCACCTTATACCTATGGTGATAATAGTTAGTTCAAAGTTATCAAAGATACAAATAAAAATATTCTAAAATATGTGGAATTTTATTTCTTTAAACCATATCTTGAGCAAAAATTATAAATGCGAACAATAACGCAACTAGTTTACAAGCTAGTAATAACAAAATCTCTAGCTCTTTAATTTTAAATTAAAGGATGTACCTCTCCATCTATGTGATCTTCAACCAATTAAAAGGTATATTTACTATATAATATAGGTGAAATAATAATGGATTATATTTATCTTACTCTAGAATGTGTATTACTATAAGAATCAACATATTCAATAAATGGTGACTTGGACATACATATGTTGAATTAGGTTAGGGGAGACAATGAGGTATGACCTATGTGCATGGTGTTTACCAAAGAACACTAATTACCATAATATTTTACAACAAAGGATCTCAATCCATTTATCTTTCAGTTTGAGCACCATATACCAAATGTAGATGAAAGAGTCAACATGCTCAGCTATGCCTTGGAGGGAATTGTTGCAACTTGGTGGGAAGTGAATAGATAATGAGTTATAATGGAATAAAGTGTCTAAATTTATATAAACATGATTTTAGTTACTACTCACTGTTATAATAGAGTGACTATTATTTCAATAAGTCTAATTTATTAAGTTACACATTCATAAATGTGCATATATATGGTCTATACAAGGTGTTGAGCCAAGATACTGCATGCATATTTTTAGCCACATGATAACACCACTTCCAGTTGCATGGTATATGCCTTAGGAGTGAATAAGGGAGACTAAAAATTAGGCACATGTATAAAAATACTTTATTTAAACTTTTATGTTTGAAGACTAAAATATAGTAGTGTACAATGCATTAAAAAAATGAAAAAGCATTATATGTTATGATCGAGTAGAATATTTGGGAGCTATGATACATTCATCATCATATCAAGAAGTAGCTTTATATATGAATCTAGAGATTCATAATTATAAACCCAATAAATAAGATTATTATTTTCTTAAAACTTGTAATATAATTATACATGAGCTTAAAAAATATAGTTATAGTGATGGGGACCTAGATTTAGAAAGCTTCTTCAAACCAGAGTGAGAAGTGGAGCCAACAAATGTCCCAAGTGAATAACAAGATAAATAATAAATATTGTGTAATGTAAACATTACAAAACATGAAGGATAATTAACTATGTTAGAGGCACTACCCAATGTATATAATAAATTCTATCAAGAACCATTGAATAAGATTAAAGATAATATTTGAATAGAGTCCATGCCCAAACTTGTAATTGTGGGAGACAACTAGGTGTAGAATGAGATTTTAGATGCATTGAAACTACTAAGAGATTATTGGGATGTCTTTCTAAATAAGTTCATAGAAGTCAAAGGGATAGATCCATCATTGGGGGATATGCACATTGAATTAGAAGAGTTAACTAGACCCTTTAAAAAGTTCCCATATATATTAAATCCTAACATGAATATAAAAGTGAAGGTTGAGTTGGATCGTATTCAAGAATCATGGATCATATATCTAGTATAAAAGGCAAATTGGGTTACTTCTATGGTGGTACAAATAAAGAAGTCTAGTTATATTCAGGTATGTGTGTATTAACACACACTTAATGATGTTTGCATTAATGATCCATTTCTTATACCATTCACAAAATAGGTTCTATAAATATTCATAGGCCATGAGGTATACTCATTCAAATATTGATTCATTGGATACCATCAAATCCCTATCATAGAGTGAGATCAAGCTAAAACAATTATGCAATGGAAAGTTGTTTGTTCACATACAAGGTAATTCCCTTTGGTATTAAGAATAATCTAGTAGTTTTATCTAGAGTTATGGTAACTACATTTAAATATTTTATTCATGATTTTTTGGAAGTTTATTTGGATGATTGTGTTGTCTTCTCCTTATTCAAAGATCATTTTTCTAAGCTATGGCTCATGATAGAACATTTTTGAGCCTTGTGCATTGTGTTGAATCTGAATAAGTGCTTATTTTTCTTTTCACACCTTTGGGTGTTCTTCAAGGTCACATAGTATACAATAGTGGAATATTAATTAACCATGATAAAATTATAATATTAATGGGGATGCCACCTCCAACTATGTCACACTAGATATTATAAAAAATTCATCAAAGGATACAAATCCATCTCTACACCAATAGAAAAGCTATTTCACAAAGATACAAAGTTTGAGTGGAAACTAAAATGTCAAACATCATTTATTGATATCAAACAAAGGTTATTAATATTACCTATCTTAGTTTTTACTAATTAGAAAAATCCATTCCATATACATGTGGATGCTTCTGATATCACAATAGGATCTATCTTAGCACAACTAGGGGATGGTGTGTTAGATTATCCTATACACTTCACAAGTAGGAAACTATTAGCTATATATAAATATTAAATTAATATAGAGAGAGGATCCATCTCAATGGTGTTTTTTTATATAATTTTAGGCATTATCTTTTGGCCACACCATTTGAACTTTTCACAGATCACTAAGCCATGTGATACCTAATTAACAAGCCTATGTTAGGTGGAAGATTTTCTAGGTGGTTTATTCTCTTTCAATAATTCCAATTCAAAATCAATGTGAACCTTGATTGAGAGAATGTGGGATCTATTCATTTTATAAAGTTCTATATTAGAGAAGAAATGGGGAAATATAAGATGAATATCTAGATGCACATTTATTTAGAGCTACTATGATTCTATATAATATGGAAGACATTGTTAACTTCTTGGAACAAGATAATTTTCATATGCAATATTTTGAAAGGGATAAAAATAAAATGGTTACACGAGCCATTCCTTATAGCCTCATCAATGTATTCCTATTTAAGATAAAAAAGGATGATGTATTTCATAGAGCAAACTTAAAACATGAGTGACTAGAGCTTCTTTAGGAATCACATCAAGGATTTGTAGGAAGTCATGTCATAGGATAAGCCACTATGAGGAAATTTTTTTAGAGCAATATTTGGTGGCTGAATTTATTTTAGGATGCACACAGGTCAAAAAACATTGTGATGTTTTCCAATGAATGGGAAAATTGAATCATCATGATTATGTTCCCTTAGTTCCAATGATATTAGAGAAATATTTTGAAAAATGAGACATTGATTTTTTAGGGCCCACAAGGCCTCCAAGAAAATGCAGTCATGTGAGATATATCATTACTGCAAGTGACTATTTCATGAAATGGGTAAAAACTGCTTTGACACCAAGTTGTGGTGTAGATAATGCCACTAATTTTTTGTATGATAATATCATAACAAGGTTTATATTTTAGATCAAATTTTTTATTGATATAGGTACTCATTTCCTCAACAACACAATCAATACTCTTATTGAAGATTTCATGATATTGCACTATAAAAGCACAACCTATCATCTACAAGTAGACCAATAAGTTGTGGCTTCAAACAAAGTATTGGGTAAAATGTTAATGAAGATACACAATGTTAAAAGAGGTTATTTGGAATATTTAATTCATGAAATTATTTTGGCATACAAGATAAATTATAAACATATAATGCGTTTCACTCCCTTTCAACTGGTTTATGGTTTTGAAGTAGTTATGTCTATGGAATACATTGTTCCCAGTCTATGCATTATAATGATTACGAGGTTGGGTGATTATGAGTCACTAGAAATAAATTTATGGATTTGGTCAAGATGGAGTGAAATAGATAAAGAGAGTAGTGGATATAGAAGATTAATAAGTTGAGTCAAAAAGTGTGGCATGATCATAACTTGTAATCTAAGGAAATTTATCTTGAATAAGTGATATTACTATATGACAGTAGATTTAAATCCTTTTTGGAAAATTAATGCATTAGATGAAAATGAACCTATATTATTCATGATGTTTCAAATATTATTCATGATGTTTTAAAATAGCGTATAAATAGTTTAAAATATTTTTTAGGGAACCATTCTACCAGGGTGTTGGTTCAAAAAATTGTTAGGGGGACAAATTGGTGACTTTGAATTAACAGTGTGGGAATTGAGTCCTTATGTGAGTTAGAAATGAAATTAAAAAGGCCCTATCCTATTATCAGGTGGATCTACCTTTATTAAAATCCAAAAATATAAATTATATAAATATCTATTCACAACTATTCATAACAAAAATGTTTTCTATAGGGGTTTCATACTTTTAACAAAAAAGTATGAAAATGAGATAGAAAAGAAATGAGGTGATTGGAGTGAATGGTAGGAAATAGAGAAAGAAAAGGAATAAAATGAGAAAGGGTTTATTATATCTAGTTAAGCATAAAATATACCATGATAATATTTGGTAAAATGAAGGACGACTCTAGGTGGATAACCATAAAGATTCACTAGAATAGCCCAAAAAGGAGAAACATTGTGCTCATGTAAATCTCTTCTGATTCAATGAATGTTAAAGACATAATTACACACTTTGGAGTGAAAAACATACACTAAGATGATTATCTGATACTAATATCAAATGAAATATAACCGTCCCATATTTACCCATAAAAGACAATTAAAATATTGCTTAAACCCCACCGAGATTTCATATTTATGGAAATAAAAAACATAGATTCAAAAAGAAATTCTATTGTGAAATTTACACATTAAGACTAATTGATAAAAATTATGACAAAGTTTCAAAATAAAATATTTGAATACAAAATAATCATACACATAGTCATAATTCGTGAAGAGAATACGAACACATAGTTTACAAATCTCTTTCTTTGTATTGATCCTTGTTGAGTTGTAATACAATCTCACCTTCCAAAAATATGTCCTAGAGTTATGTTTTTCAAAAATCCCCTTATAATGAGCCTAAACTCATTTTTATAATGTGGAAAGGTGGTTATAGTGTGTAACCACCTTTTTGCATTTTAGATGGTACAAAAGTGATTTTATAAATAATCACCATTTAAGTGGTGTAAAAATGAGTTGGTGTAATTGCACCACATGCATGAGTACAAAAGATAAATTATATGAATTGAAAAATTTAGAGGTGAAATTTTTATTTTTACACCAAGTGTAATAAGGATTCATGACTTACAAAGTTGACATAATGCATTTTCATGAATTACATTTACAACTTTGCACTTAAAAAAATTACAACAAGAAATTACAAAAAAAAGATTCAATATTTACATGAAAAGACTAGAAGATTTTGACAGAGCCTATTCATTATCACTTTTACTCTAGATGATTTCAACTTTCTCTAAAAACTACATATTTTTTTACTTATGGCATGTTGTGATAAACCTAGTTACATTCAATTCGGATCTTTTGATTTCTATCTTTGACTTTGACTCTCTATCAATATTGAAAGAGTTACAAATGTTCACCATATTGTGTATAATGAAGATGTTCACCATATTATGTATAATTAATTCTTTAGTATTCATCATGACTACTATTAAATCCATTGTCAATTGTAGTAAGAATGATAATAAGCATAACACCAACACTACCTTCATTATGACTTGTGAATTGTCACATTTAAAATCTTTTTGTATGGATATGGTTTGTCATTCCAAATATGAATTATTGAACCTGATTCTCCTATAGAATTTACAAATCCTTCCATTTTAACAAATTTAGAGTTACTTAATTTTGGCATAAGTTGAACTATTTGCTCACTTGTTTGAAAAGAGAATTATCAACTACACATTGTATTCCTTTATTATCCAGCTGGTTCTTTCACAAAATTCAATAAAGTAATACTTTATTCCATTGTTTGAAGTAGGATAAATTGAATTCACATTATGGTTCCCAACTCAAAAGGTAATTCATTACCACCAACCTCTTTATTGTTTCTTTTTATGTTTTATTATGTCTTTTTCCCCATATGACAAGGTTATACGACCTTTCTTGGTGAATGAAAATAAATAAAAAGAAAATATTCTCTTTTATTTTCCAAATTTTAAAATTATCCTACCTCATTTATGTTGTATGACCTCCTTTTGGTAGGTATAAATAAAATAAATTTTATTAACTCATTTTTAAAATTTTTTACTTCTTCCATCTTCTCATTTATGTTGTACATCTTTATGTCTACAAGTAAAAATAAATTTAATTTGTTTTATTTTATTTTTTTCATATTTATATATCTATTATAGTGTCTTATGGTCTTCACATCTAGTAAGGGAAAACAAAAATTATTTTTATTTATTCTCTTTTTTTAAATAACTTGTTTATTCTCCTTGATAGTATGATCGTACGACTTTATCTTGGTGGGTAGAGAGAATAAAAATAAACTAAAACTCTATCTCTCCTCTATGGTATCATCATATGATTTTGATTTTTAGGTAGATACAAATAAAATATTTAATTCTTTATTTTTATTTTTTTCTTCTCTTAACTTTTCCAATGGCAATGTATAGTTTTGATTTACACAAAATGGATAAAATCAAATTTATCTCTTCTCCACATGGATTCAAAAGATTTAGAGAACAATAAGTTTAATTTTTACATGACTCAAGGAAATGATAATGTCAAATACATAGTTTAGGTAGAATAAAAGGCAAATTTCATGGTGAGGGGAGAAATAAATCTTATATGCACAGAAGTGGAAGGGAAGATTTTAATTGCATGATTTAGGGACATGCCAGAATTCATTTACATGATTGGGGAAATACACATAGTAATTGCATGCCAGTGGAAATTAAAAATTGATTTTGCATATTTTAATTAAAATAAAAAATATATTTTAGTTAAATTTATTAATTTTTTATTTTGTAATTATACTGCATGCAAAGGTGTAAATACAAAATTGTATGACTTGAAAAAGTGTTTAAGTAATTTATCACAACTGGGTAAAAATATAAAGCACTTGGACATCTTGAAAAGAGTTAATGAAACTTTTACATAGTTGTGGGAGAATTTGAAATCTTTTTACATGGCATGCAAACTTTAAAGGGCATTTGCATAGTTTTTGAATTAAAACATTTTGTTCACAACTTTGATTTTCAATTAAATTAATTAATTATTTTCAATTTTTTAAAAAATTGAAAATTTTAGACCCAAACCAAAATTAGCTAAAAATTAATTCAATTTTTTCTCTGTTTAAAATTTTCAAAAATCATGACAACAACTAGCTCTGACTAGGATTTCAAACTTCAAAGGATAGAAAGAACTTAGACTTTGATTTTGTAGGAAAGTATTTTATCCATTGGGCAACAAAGTCTTAAATTTGATTACAACTTGATCAATTGAGAGATAATTGATCTTTTATTAAATGATAGATTCTCAAACCATCATAATGCTATCACATGTTAGTGGACAATATATGTCAGGGAATTAAGTACTCAAATTGATAGATGCTATCACATATCCCAAAGGATAGTGTATGTGAGGGAATTTTTTGTTATTTCTTTTCACACAAATTAAAATGCAAAGAGAGAAACCTCTCCTAAACTTTTTGTATTGACTTTAGATATCAAGAATTAATAGAGATTGTTAAAATTTTAATAGATGATTGAATTTAGTTATCAAAACACTTTTATCTAATAAATGTAATATAAATATTACATTTGTGTGCCCTAATCTAACCAACTACATCCAGTTTACCTATTTTAATTTTATGAGAAATAAACATGCATTATCAAGCCAGATCACCTATATATAATATTTTTATTTATATCTTGATTTGACCAGTTAAAATCCATTTCACTTATCTCAATCATATGATAAATGAACATGTGTTTCCAGGCTAGATCTCCTACTCATGATAATTTTTCATGTTTACCACCTATTCACTTGAAGAGATCCATGAAAAACCTATCCATTTTATCATTTGAGGAACAAACATCCATATCACCATTGTTAATACTAAAATAGTTATTTTCTAAATTTACTGTCAATTATTTTTTTGTCTTGTATATCCACTTAGCTTTAAAACTTCAATGTTTCTTTCTAAAAATGTGATCTTTTCATCAACCCTAAAGCAACAACCATTTTTACATTCTTTCAAATAATGTGATGCCCATGATATTTCCCAAATAGAGATCATAACTACAAATATGTGCAAGTAGAAATATTGAAACATGGAGAAGAAAGATCAATAGACAGATTGTTACATTTATTGAAAAACCATAAACACACCAAAATAGAAATGGGAAAAGGAAACAAGATGAAATAGGGAATGTAAAATTATTTACAAGGAGTAGAGGTAAATGAGAAGAACAAAACCATTCACTAGTTAAGAGAAATACCTACCATTTCAAAAGAATGGATTTGACTTTTGAGGCCCAAATACATTTAGCAACAATGATGACCAAGTAGGTAAAAAGATAATAGTCTTACAATCACTATGCATACTGAGATAATCATGAAAAGATAGATCAATATTTTTTCTAGGTTTTGAAATGAAATCATTGTAATTTCTCTAATACTATAACAATATAATTAAGGAGTACTAAACATCTGCAATATATTCTTGAGTGGCTTTGAATGCATTTGTGCTAGATATAGGATATGAATTAGAGAGGATTGTTTTATATGTTAGTTTCTAAGCTAGAACAACAATAGGAATATCTTATGGGATTAATTGAGTGCATATATTCTTTTCCACGTTGCTTATCATGACAAATAAAAATTCATCATTGAATGAATCATTGTCATTATCTTCATCAATCTCTTATGCCTTGACAATTTATATTTCACTTGAAATGAAAATCAAGCACCATTCATTTTATTCTACCTTGATGTCTTCCTTGACCTCAACCTTGGCATGATTATGATCCTTAATATGTGTGGGATTGATTTCTTTGGATTCAAATCCTATGGATAAATCTTCTACAATGGAATATTAAAAGGAAGTGTTAAGAGAATCTTCACTTTTGACCATTGAATCTTCTATCTAGTTACAAGAAGGATCTTCTAATTTACTAAAAACTTGTTTTATATTATCTTATCCTTTATAAAGAGGAAAATTAAACTATGCATTAATGTTACTTTCTATTTATGGTTCAACTATTTATTCCTCAAATATATCATTTTCTCCCAGGACTATGAAGTTAAAGAAATAATGTGATATAGGCAAATATTTATCTTTTCTACAAAAGGGGAAGCTAAATTCTGTCTTTTCTCTAATCAATCATTAGTTCTTCCAATTGTTCACCTTCTTCCACAATTGTGAAACTGAAACAATCATATGTGAAAGGAATCGCTTTATCTTTTTCTCTATTAGAGTTCCTACATGTTTGATTAGGAATTGCCTTTAGGATCTCTTTTTTGAATGATGATGATGACTCTTGATTATATTAAGTCTCACTTATTCTTCACTATTTCCAATATTTATATCATGTTTTTTAAGTTTATTTTTTTAACATTCTAGATAGAATCATATCATCTTCAATATCAGTATCTTCTTATTTTGTATCTTCTAAGTCATTTACCTTGTTCAAAATCAAGATGAATTTGAATTCTGGGTGTAGAGAACTAATGGAAACATAGATTTGATTGTTGGTATTTGGTTGATCTATCTAAATAATTAGTCTTAATAATTTTTTGAAATGGGTTATAAACTCTTTCATCTACTCATCTTATTTTTTATGGATTTGGAGAAATTTTGATAATAATGCACACACATCAACAACTAGTTTGAATATGTTTAGGAGTTTGTTCTTCAAGGAGTCCCAATTTATACATCATCCATCTTCTAGGTGTTGAAACCACTCAATAGAAGGTCCAATGAGATTTTTAACAAAAATATTATTACTGACATCTTCATGTATAACTCCTAAGATGATACAAGATACTATGAAGGCTAGGATATGGTTATATGAATCTTGAACACTTTCTCTTGAAAACTTTAGAAATATCTTCCTTGATACTGATGGTAACTTATTATATTTGGAATAATCCAATGGCCCAAAAAAATTTCTCTATGAAAGGAACATTGGGGTTAGAGTGAACCAATGCCATTTATTTAATTATAAAGATGCATGCACTAGGTGTTGTATCTCAATAGATTTTACAACTTTCATTTTAGGGGAGGTTCCTTGTAATGTCTAAAAATAATGTGCATAAAGCACCTCAACCCCTAATATATTTTCTAAAAACCATTGGCTCAAAAAATTATCAAGGGGAAAAATTGGTGACTTTGGGTCAATAATGTGGGAATCAAGTCCTTAAATTATTCAAAAACATAGGGTAAAAATCCCTCTCCTATTATTAGTTGGAGCTACCTTTATTAAAATCCAAAAGGAAAAACTAGGGAAAGAGCTATTCACAACTATTCATAGAAAAAATGTTTTCTACAGGGATTTAGTAATTTTAACCAGAAATTATGAAAAGGAGATAGAAATAAAATGAGGTGAATGAAGGGAATGATGGTAAATAGAGAAAGGAAAGGAATAAAAGGAGAAAATAATTATTATATCTAGTTGAACACATAAGACACCATTATAATCCTAGGAAAAATGAAGGACAACTTTAGGTGACTAAACATAAAGATTAACTAGAATATCCCAAGAAGGAGAAACACTATGCTCATGGAAATCTCTTCTCATTCAATGGGTGGTAAATACATAATTACACCCCTAGTAGTACAAAACATATATTGAGATGATTCTCTAATACTAATATCAAACTAAAGACAACCATCCAATATTTACCCATAAAACACTATTAAAATATTTTTTAAACCCCACCAAGATTTCAAATTTGTAGAGATAATAGACATATATTAAAAAATAAATTCCATTGTGTAATTTCCACATTAATATTAATTGATAATAGTTATGACAA
This sequence comes from Torreya grandis, assembly GCA_037957365.1. Taxonomy (NCBI): domain Eukaryota; kingdom Viridiplantae; phylum Streptophyta; class Pinopsida; order Cupressales; family Taxaceae; genus Torreya; species Torreya grandis. The sequence continues at coordinate 2,197,568 of JARHVA010002315.1, read as the reverse complement.
AGTTTCAAAAGAAAATATTTGAATACAAATGAATCATACATAGAGTCATAATTCATTAAGATAATCTAAACATAGTTTGCAAATCTCCTTTTAATAGATCATTGTTGAGTTTTAATACAATCTTGCCTTTCAAAAATATATCTCAGAGTTTTATTTTTCAAAAACCCCCTTATAATGAGATGAACACTCATATTTATAACATGCGAATGTGGTTACAATGTGTAACTACCTTTTTGTGTTTTATATAGTGATTTTACAAAAAATCACCACTTGAGTGGTGTAAAAATGAGTTGGTGTAATTGCACCACATACAAGAGTGTAAAAGAGAAATTTCAAGACTTGAAAAGTGAAAAAGTGAAATTATGCATTTTTCACCAAGTGCAATTAGGATTCACCACTTAAAAAGTTGACATAGTGTATTTGCATGAATTTCATTTGTGATTTTACACTTTAAAAAAATTGCAACTAGAAATTGCAAAATAAGATTCAACGTTTACGAAAGGACTAGAAGATTTTGATGGAACCTATTCATCTTCAATTTCACTGAGGATGATTTCAAATTTATCTAACAACTACTTATTTTTGAATTTATGACATATTATGATAGACCCAACTACATTCAATTTATATCTTTCCATCTCTGTCTTCAATTTTGTATTCTTTATTAATATTGAAAGAGTTACAAATTATTACCATATTCTGTATAATAAATTATTCATTTCTTTTGTGCAGAATATTCTCAATTTCACTCTCAATATTCATCCTAACTATCGTTAAACCCATTGTTAATTATAGTAAGAATAACAATAAGCATAACACCAACACTTCCTTCATTATGACTTAGAAACTATCACATTAAAAATATTTGTCTTGATATGGTTTGCCATTCCCAGAATGAGTTATTGAACCCTATTCTCCTGGAGAATTTGGTAACGCTTCAATTTGAACAAAATAAAAGTTACTTAATTTTGGCATAAGTTGAAATATTTTACTCACTTATTTGACAATAGAATTATTAACTACACATTGTCTTCATTTATTATCCAGTTGGTTCTTTCATAAAATTTAATCAGGTAATACTTTATTCCATTATTTAAGAAGAGAGAAAGAGCTCACATTATAGTTCCCAACTTGAAAGGTAATTCATTTCCACCAACCTATTTATTATTTCCTTTTTGTTTTATTGTGTGCCTTTTTACCATATGACATGGTTGTATGGCTTCTCCTGGTGAATGAAAATAAGTAAAAGGAAAATTTTCTATTTTATTTCCAAATTTTAAAAATATCCTACCTTATTTGCATCATACGACTTCCTTTTAGTAGGTAGAAATAAAATAAATTTGATTAACTACTTTTTTTTAATTTTTTACTTCTCCCATCTTCTCATTTGCATTGTATAGTTTCACATCTATAGGTAAAAACAAATTTAATTTTTTTTAATTTGTTTTTCATATCTATCTATCTAGTATAACATTGTATAGTCTTTACATCTGGTAGGGAAAACAAAAATAATTTATATTATTTTCTTTTTTTGATAACCTATTTTCTCTCGTTGATCGTACAGTTGTACAACTTTATCTTGGTGGGTATAAAGATAAAAACTAAACAAAAACTCTATCTCTCTTCTATGGCATCATTGTACATTTTGTAACTTTATGTAGAGAAAAAAAAGATATTTGATTCTTTCTATGTTTTTCTCTTAACTTTTTTTAATGGTAATGTATAGTTTTGCTTTAAAAAAAATGACTAAAATCAAATTTATCTCTTCTTTGCATGGATTTGAAAGATTTGGGGAATAAAAAGTTTACTTTGGACATGACTTAGTTAAATGATAATGGAAACTGTATGGTTTGTGGAGAATAAAATTCAAATTGCATGATGATGTGAGAAATAAAGTTTGCATGCACGGAAGTGGAAGGGAAGATTTTAATTGCATAATTCAGGGAATTGTCAAGACTTATTTATATAACCAAGGATAAATACATGGAAATTGAATGATAGTGGGAATTAGTAAGTTATTTTACATATTTTAATTAACATAATTAAAAATTATTTCAATTAAATTTATTAATTTTTTTCCCTATAAAACCTAGATTCTACCTTATCAAATAAAAATTTATTATTTTTTTATTTTTCAATTATACTGCATGAAATGGTGGAAATATAAAATTACACATCTTGAAAAAGTGTTTAAGAAATTTAGTGCAATTGAGGAAAAATATAAATTACATGCACAACTTAAAAAGAGTCAATGACACTTTTACATAGTTATGAGAGAATTTTAAATCTTCTTACATGGCACAGAAACTTCAAAGGGTATTTGCATGGTTTGTGAATTAAAATATTTTATTCACAAATTTGATTTTTAGTTAAATTATTTAATTTTAAATTAAAATTTTTATACCCAAATCAAAATTAGTCAAAAATTAATTCAATTTTCACTAATTTTAAAATTTTCAAAATCCATGATAACACAATGCATATAAATGCCTATAGGATTAAACCTTACCTTCATTACTTTATATCATTTATCATTGTCGATTAGAAAGGGTGTTGAGTAGCACCATATAATTATTATTTATCATTAATGTTTTTTTGTTTTATAGTGTGATCTTTGTATTGCAACACATCATAATGAAGTTTGGATAGTGAAGATCATAAAGTGTAGTCGATATATAGAGTTAGACTAAAATAAAGACAACTAAAATCTAGAACATAGTGGTCATAAATTGAGTCTAGGAATATGGTGCTAACAAGATAGGTACAAAAAAGGATGGAATGTAGTCATTAAAACTATTAATGACAATACACTTGAGAGATTATATCTTTGCAGAAGTAGATCATGTGGTAGAATGATAGGATGGCCCATAAAATAAATTGGATAGATGAAAGGATGTTGCATCACATCAACTACTTTCCAATATATGGATCAAAGAATCTAGACATAGAATAGTAATCATCATTTCAAAAAATGGTAGGTTAGCATAAATTTTAGAGATAAATGTAATGATATTACTTCAAAAAATAAGTAGAATAACAACAATATATCACAATGATATGGAAATATAGTAGAATATATGAATACTATATAAGCCACTTTGATGGGGTAACCTCCTAAATGCTATAAATAAGAAATGAATACTCTAATATGATGATGAGAACCTAACCCTACCTCTTATATATAGTTACCAATGCCATGGACAACCCATAGGCTAACCTGCTAAGCATATGAGTGCATAAATAAATGTAAAATAATATTCAAAAGGCTTATGCAAGCCACAAGTTGGATACACATATCCCTAGACACACCAATGGTTAAATATGTAGCATGACCCTCCTTTTCAAAATAATGTTGTCATCAACATTGAATCAATCTCAAATTTTGTTTCATAAAGGCTTCATCTTACTAGGTAGCATCTTCAGAAGGAAGATTCTTCCATTTGATTAGATAATCTATAATCATTATGGACTATAGCTACTTAGTGCACATTTGAAGGACTACTTCAAGATCAAGAATAACTCTCCCTTCCTCATCTAATTCTAGTAACTCAGTTTGATTGGAAACTCTATGTAAAATGACCTTATTAAGGCAAGATACATGAAACACTGGATGAATGTGAGTGGATGGAAAAAATTATAGCTTCTACGCCACACTACCAATTTTTTTTAAGCCTTGATAAGGGCCATAATAATTGGGAGACAACTTGTTATCCTTTTTATATTGCTTCAAGGACATCTACTTGTATGTTTGTAAGCTAAAAAATACCCAATCACCAATTTCAAAATGCTTCTAACTCCTATGCTGATCTAATTATTACTTCATGTGATTTTAGGCCAAAGCTAAATTTTTAAGCAAACTAGCAAGGACTTCCTCCTGATGTTGAAGGTGTTCCTCCACTACAATCACCTTTGGGTGGGCCTTCAATGCTAAAGTGAGGGTTGGAGGATGGTGTCCATATAATGGCATAAAATGAGACATTTTGGATGAACTATGAACTGAAGTATTATACCACCATTTATCCATGGATAGCCACTGAAGCCATTTATCTTGTTTATCTAACATGAAGTAATAAAGGTACCCTTACAAACACTTATTGACTACCTTAATTTTTCTCTCATATTAAGTATGATAGGATGATCTATGAACTAATTAGATTCCCAAAAATGAAAATAATTCTATCTACAAATTATTAGTGAATATGGGATCTTGATCACTGACAATTATCTTGGGAGTACCATGAAATTTATGAACTATATTAAGAAAGGTAGAACCTACTATACTAGCCACCAATGGTTTATATAAGAACAAAAATGAGCGTACTTTGTGATTCTATCCACAAAAACCATAATAAAACTTATACCTTTAGATCATGGTAACCCAATAATTAAATCCATATACACCTCTTCTCTTCATTGACTATGGATGGATAAGGGTTGTAAAAGACTTGAAGTTTTAATGGTTTCACCTTTATTTTACTAACATACCATAAATTTAGCCACATATTTATGTACATCCCCTTTGAGTCCTTCTAAAAAAAATACTTGTTAACTCTATGATAGGTTTTTAAAAAACTTGAGTGACCACCAAGTGGAGTTGCATGAAATTCTTGAAGGATTTTCTGTTTGAGAAGAGAATTCTGACACAGAGGTAATCTATCTTTATACCATAATACATTCCCCTTCCAAGTAAAATATTTAATCCCATTTTAATCCTATTAGAGATTATGAATAAATGCATGGGTATCACTATCATTCTCCCATTCTGACCTTGCTTCCTTGAGCTAGTCTACCTACCAAATGGTCATGACACATAACAATGCCTCAACTAGTTCATCTTGCATAGATAGTGCATCGACCACCACATTTTTTTCTCCTTTTTTGTAGACTATTTAAAAATAAAATCCTAACATTTTTATCACCTATTTTTAATATTATTTAGAGGACAACCATAATTCCAAAGAATATTTAAGGCTACCATGATCATTCTTTACCTAATAGTGAAGACCTAATAGATAAGGTCTCCATTGTTTAACTGTATTTAGAATAGCCAACATCTCTTTCTCATAGATGGGTTTGAGCTAATTTTTACCCTTAAATTGATAACTTTAAAAGGCAATGGGCCTACCTTCTTGCATGAATATTTTATCCATACCATATCCACATGCATCACATTCAACCATAAAAGTTTTAGAAAAATTTGGAGTAGACAATATTGGAGTGGTGCACAGAGCCATTTTCAGTTGTTCAAATGCCTTGATATTTTTATCATTCCATTTTAAGGAATCTTTCTTTAAAAAGGAAATATAATAGTGTTTGACAAACCTATGATAGTAACTAATTGTCCCCAAAAATCCCCTTAGTTACTTAAGTGTCTTGGGAATCTGCCACTCCATGATGGCTTGGATTTTTTTAGGATCAAATTTTACTCCCTCATATGATATAATATGACCCAAATATTCTACTTACTGGACTCTAAAAGCACATTTAGATGGTTTAAAATACAAGTAATGTTTCTCAAGAACTAAGAGTACCTATTTCACATGTTAAAAGTGGTCTTCCCAATTTTTTAATTGTAAATAAGGATGTCATAAAAAAACCATAAGTACAAAATTTCTCAAAAAAAATGTTAAAATCATATTTTAAACGGTGGATGGTGCATTGGTGAGACCAAAAGACATTACCAAAAATTCATAATGGCCTTCATAAGTACAAAAAGTTATTTTAGGAATGTCCTCCTCATGAATTTGGATTTGATGATACCTATAGTGAAGATCTACTTTGGTAAAATAAATAACATCATGTAATTCATCAAATAAATCATCAATTATAGGAATAGGAAACTTATCTTTGATAGTCAAATTTTTGAGCTCTCTATAATCTGGGCACATCCTCCAAGTTTCATCCTTATTTCACACCATGACTATTGGAGAAGAGTATTCACTTCGACTATGGTGAATGGTTCCTTCTTCCAATAACTCTTGTACCATTTTTTCAATTTCACTCTTCTAGACATAAGGATATCTATATTATCTAATGTTGGTTGGCATAATTCTAAGAATAAGTCTAAGGCATGATCATGGGTACATTTAGGGTGAAGACATTTTGGCATGGGGTAAAAAGCAACTCAATATTCATCCAATATTTGTTGTAAATTAGGATTGGTAGACTCCTTAGTTTGTTTAATATCAATGGAAAAGAAGCATGCCACAAATCCTTTAGCACCTTTTTTTAGCATCTTAATCATCTAATGTGAGTTAACCAATTATGGAGATTTAAATCTTAATTCTTATAGTTTGACTGGCTTACCTTCAAAATGAAAGCACATGAATAGTTCTTGGAAATTCATCTCAATAGTACCTAAAGTTGTGAGACATTGTACTCCCAAAATAATGTTAGTAACACTCATAAGAATAAAAAACATAAGAGAATCTAGAAAATAGTCCCCCATTACTAACTTAATACTATGTCATTTTATATAATAATTAATTATACCACCATCTACAATCATGACTTGAAATTATGGTGTTGGGTAGATGAAACAACTAAAACAAGAAACCAACTTACTGTTGATAAAAATGTGTGTACTTCTTGACTCAATCAACACCATGACCTTATGTTTCTTAGAGAAACCCACCACCTTAAGAATTTGAGGAGTAAAAATACCTATAAGGGCATGGCAAGAGATAATAGGTTGAGAATCTATAGCTTCATCCTTTGGTCCTTCAAAAACTACAATAGATGCCTCCTCATCTTCATCATCCTCATCGGCCCCTTTGATGTAAAATAACTTCTTTTCAGCACATCGATGACCGTTACTGCATTTGTTGTTACAACCATAACACAACCCTTTAACACACTTATTAATTTGTTGTAGTGTTAATCTATTAGGTTGAGGCAATGATGGAGTTGGGAAGGTGCATTCCCAGCTATTAGTGAAAGAATGACATTTGATCAACTCTTTTTTTTTCTAAGTATGCCCTTGGTATATATTCAAATATATTTGTGGGGTTAAACATGTGAACCTCCAATTGAATACTATCTTTTATTCCACCTAGAAAAAGGTTAGTCAAATTTGCCTCAGTGATGTCCTCCACATGTAAGGATAGATTTTGAAACTGATGAATATAATCCTTTATTGTTCTTATTTGTTGCAATTTGGCTAACTGGTTGAATTATTTTTTAGAAACATTATATTGATAGTGAGACAATAGTTCATCATAAAATACTAACCATGTAATAAGAGCATTAGTATTCTTATTTTAAACACACAACCAATGATACCAAATAAATGGCTCAGGTTGTAGATACATATATTCCATGACCACCTTTTGAGAGCTAGGTGTTTGGTACAAATCAAATAGATTTTTAATTTAAGTGATCCAAGTGAGTGGATCCTTACCATCAAACCTACACAAGTCCAATTTTGGAAACATCATTTTCACCCCCATATTAGTGGTATGAGTATTGAGAGGAGGAGGACTAGAAGGAAAAATTAGAGGGTTAGTTTGTGGTAAATTAGATGAAATAGTAGCCAATTGTGTTGTGATCTACTATAACTAATTGTTCATGCCATTAAGCTCCCCTTGCATTGCTGATATTTGACGTTGGACTTGCACATCCTTCTACATTAGGCCTTTTAGATTCAATTAAATTTGAGAAATAATCTTTGAAGGCATCACATCAGAGGTTTTATATTTTATGTCATCCCCTAAAGGATTTTTAGTGGTGTCTTTCCCTTTCCCCAATTCATGAGTGTTAGGACTAGCCATAAGAAGAATTGATAGTGAACCTTACTTTGCCCCACTAACCCAACTTTGACCATTAATATTTCTAAATATTTTAGCCTAAAATCACAAATATCAAAGAATAGAACTAAACTAAGTTTTTTACAAGCTTTCCAAAAATGTAAAGAAATTTGAAAATTTCTACAAATTGAGAGATATGGAGCAAATTTTAAAAAAAACATAAATATGGAGATAAGTTTTTAAAAACATATCCAAATGAGATAAACTTTTAATGTAATCTTACTTGAATTTTTTTCACCTTTTATAAAATAATTGAAAATAAATTTACAACTATTTGTGAGATATAGCCAAATTCTAGGATCTAGGGTTTTTGACCTAATTATGGCCCAAATCGATGTTATGATACCAATTATAATGATATTAATTCACCAAATAAGTATAATAATAGAAATGTATCATAATGATATGGAAATATAGAAAAAAAAATCAAACATATAAAGCCACTTTGAGGGGGTAACCTCCCAAATTGTTTACAATAAGAAATGAATACTCCAATATGATGATGAATAACTAACCCTACCTATTATATATAGTCTACCAAGGCCATAGGCAACCAATAGGCTGACCTACTAATCATATAAGTGAATATATAAAAATAAAATAATATGAAAAAGGGTTATGAAAGCCACAAAATGGCTACACATATCCATAGATATGCCAACAGTTAAGGGTGTAGTGATAAAAAATTTCACAACTATATCTATACATTTAAACTTGATTGATTGATAGATTTGGGTGGAAAACACTATATAATAGAGGGTGTTGAAAACACAAAAACATTACATACTTATGAAAATAAGAGAAATTTGTGATCTACATCTAAAATATCTACTTGTGCATATATCTCTCACCAACACCAGACCAAGCAAGGAAAGTGTTCAAATCACTCCTCAACAACCACCATGGATAGGACACAACTATTGGTTCTAATCACCAATGCAAAAAAGGAAGAAATGGGAATTGGTATTAGCATAGATAGACCATATATCATGACCCAAACCACTTTGAATTTATTTATGTGGCTAAAATTAATTTATTTTCCGATGACCCACATGAAATAGCATAAACATGAGCACTAACACTTTAAGCAACTGATCAAATTGCCTACTTTTGGGAAATTATATGAGATAATGATTAATTTACTCAATTAATATAATGAAGGTGTCATTCATTTGTCATAATATGTTACCATATTCATCAACCATGTGACTAAGGAAAGAACAATAGGGTTTATATCTCAAGGTAAGTCTCTTCTACCTTATAAATCCATAACTCCATCTATTCACTCCAACCTCAGATAAAAATATACAAGGGTAGGTAGAGGAATTACCATTGATTCTATAGGATATGATTTAATACACATCATGTCTAAATGTATAACCAAATGATTCTAAAAAATAATAAAACGTGTGAATCATGCAACAAAAGGAGTTGTGGATATTATGTATCACATGATACACTTACATGAGGATTTTAATTATCATGAGTTTTTATCCTCAAAAATCACAAAAAACATTGATAAAATTTTCATCGACACTTTGCAGGCATTTTGGTACTAATTTTTGGTCTTATTACTCTGCTTCACACAACCTAAATCACTAGAGGGACCAATCAACCCTATTATAGATTTTTTTCCTATTATTGCATTCACTAGCATTTTATGGACTAAAATAGGGTATTATTATGAAAAATTTGGTAGATTCAATTCATGATGGATAGAGAAATAATCCATGATCATTTTACACCCCATGTTACCCCAAGATGTGATGCAGTATCTTAGACAACATGCTTCAGTGACCAAGTTGCATAATTGCATCCAAATCAAAGTGCATTAGTTTTCCAAGGTAACTAAAAATACATTACCATTTTTCATTGCCATGATAGATGTGTAAGTAGGATTTTTAAGACATAAATCCATGTTGGATACATTAGTGTAGCCTTTTCACTCTATATCTCTAAGTGTGTAATAACTTGTACAACCTTAGGCATAAAATCAACCCCATTCATAAGCTCAATTATAGGCACCACCACAACGAAAAGTATCTCCATCACAAAATAAAAATGTAAAAAGGAAGGAACTAATGTGATGATCTTCTCCACCACTACCAAAGAAGAGCACTTCTCATACCAAGTCTTATATTGATAATAAGCATGTTCTGAAGATACAATATAAGTGTGACTTGGTGGAGCTAGTATTTGGAAAATAATAATTTATGTAGTCCATGCTTGTAGATAATTAAATAAATGTCTACAATCTATAAGAGGAGAAGGAATTATTTTTTTTTAAAATAATGTGTATTTTTTAGGTACATAAACAATTAAGATAAAATATATGGGTCAACATCACCTAACCTCCTCATTTAATTATAGTTGACATTGTATTTCAAGAAGCAGCCTAAAAATGGTTAAAAGTGAAAAATTTCTATGCAAAACCAGCTATAGGATCCTTTTATACACAAGATGCAAACCCAATGACATAATAAATCCCACCTCTAGCCTTATTGTGTAGACCAAGAAAACATGATACCGCTTGACAATCGCCAATGATCAAAGATAGGATGGTGTCTTTCATGGACCTAATAAAAGAGAGTGTAACCTAGCAAGGACAAGAGTCTCACTAGTAATCATAGGTCCAAACTATGAAGAGGCCAAATAATAACTTCATTTTGCCACCAAATTCCATAAGTAAGATAGCTACGTGAAGGGGTAGTATTATAAATTCATCCTCTTTGAAGGATTCATAGTCATTTATAGTGATAAATTCATCCACCCCCATGGAAAATTCTAAAATTACCAATTTACCATAGCTAAATCCATAACATGAAGCTATGTAGGAAAAAGAGGATCCAATAGAGGTGAAAAGTAGGTTTAAAATAAGTATAAGGAAGAGAAGAAGAAAAGGAAATAAGAGTCAAAGCATAAGGATATAGAGGAAGAGGGGAAGTACAAACAAAAGTCTATGGAAGAAGAACATCAAAAAAAATCTAAAGAAGAAGAGGCTAAAAATAAATGAGCCAAATAAGTAGAGGTTATAAATATAAGAGTTGAAGAAGATGAGGTTCAAAATAAATGAGCTAAATAAGCAAAGGCCAAGAATAAAGAAGAAGAAGAAGAAGTAAGTAAACAACAAGAAGCACAAGTTACAAAACACAAGAAAGAAGAGGCAATGACATGTACAAAATCTCAATATGAGTAAAATGTTATAAAATCTCTACACATCTAAGAAGAACAAGCCAATCAAGCGATAAAGGAGAAGTAAGCCAAAGATAAATCCAAGGATACATATGAAGACAAAGCCAAGGAAAATAATTAAGCTAAGGCTAAGGATGAAAGGGAAGCCAAAGCTAAAGTTGAGGCAAAAACCAAGGATAAGGTTGAAGTGGAAGCCAAAGATAAAGCTGAGGTAGAAGACAAGGCTAAGGCTGAAGCCAAAATTATGCAAGTGAAAACCAATGGGGTCTAAACTCTTCAAGAGTTCTTGGTATCTCAATAGCACTAGTTACACTATAGATTTGTTACTTGTCTTAATGTTTAATTGTTATTATTTTAAAATAAAATAAACAACAATCTTTGAAAAACATTAGGACAACCTAAGACATCCATCCACATAATATTCATATGATATTACAACCTTTAGGCCCATTTACCAACTGGTTTCTCAAAGACGAAGATAAAATTGTCTTTAGGCATGTTTTATGCCTACCCACAGACCTGCCAATTGAATTATAGCTATAATAGATTGAAACTTAATATTTTATAACTATTTTAAATTTTATCCACCTTAAACAAACCCAACACATCCTTTCAAAACTATTTACTACATTGAAGATTCAAAAGAGGATTAAAAGTTTGTTCTTGTAGCCATGTTTTACGTCTAATTAGGCCTACAAAAAACATAGTATTATATATCTATAATTTTAGGGGTCATAAATACTTTAAATCACTTGGAACATGTGAAGGAGCTATTTTTTAGCTGACTATCAAATTTGTGCAATTTTGGAAAGTTTATTTAGGTTTTAGAACAATTTTAGTGAACTAAAGCCTAAACTAGGTTTTCAAAGGCTGAGAGCAAAGAAAATTTGATATCTATAGTTATAAAGGATTTAGATACTTGATTACAGTTGGTTTACATCTATTTGTTATTTTAAAACTTTATTTAGTGGAATCTAGACATAATCAATCATTGAAACCTACAAGTCACTTTCTCACTTAGATTGTCCATAAGAAAAACCATGTCTTAAGCCTTGTACTTGATTAAAGCATCAAAAATAGTTTTAACAAGGTCAACTAACATCAAATAAAATTTATACACATTTAAAAAATTATGGGCATGTCTTCTCAATCATATCAAAACCTTTTCTTTATTCAAGTATGCTTGTGACATAGACTACACAGTCTTACAACTTACAAGAAACCTTCAACAACTTCAAACATATCATACAACCTGATTTTATCTTTGATTCCATTATTTTTTTGGTTATTAATTTTTTTTTTTAACCTCTATCCTCTTCAACTAAATATATAAACTTTTTTTTCCTATCACAATAATCCCTCGATTACCTTGAAGCTAATTAAAACAAGCTAAATTTGGTCATACTCCTACATTGGATAAGACTTATCAAAGTAAGATGCATAGTTTTAAAAACATATAACCAAGGTAATGAGTAAATAATATTTACAACACGTTGAAACACCCAAATTATCATTCAAATAAGTATCATGATCCTTGAAACCCACTAAAACTCATCAAATAGACCAAAACCAATTCAAAATTTTAAATTTCCTAGTTTTAGAGGAAAAGTCTTAAACACCTCTAAATGGTCCAAAGTCAACAACTAAAGCCTATATATTACCCTTATTGATAAAAAATTACTCCTAATACCTTATAAAACTACTAACATAATGAAATATTTATAATGATACACCTACATCAAACAACTATTCAACAAAAGACTTATTCATGAGCTTCTGCTCATGAGTTCTTCAACACCGTTGCCATGTTTGATGATCTCTGAAGATGCCATCCATGATGAATCCTAAAGTGTATGGTTCTTACACTTTATCAAATATTAAAATTATTATTTGTCCCATGCATTTTTCATTACCTTATTGTTTAGAATGGCTTCAGGGTGATCTGGTTGTACCTTTGATAATTACTACTCCCAATGGATGATCTAATCATATTTATCTTTAGGTGATTTTTATGATTTATCCTTATCTATGAAAGGATATATGTTTGTGACATTGAAAATAGGTGAGATTATAATATCAATTGGAATCTCCAATTCATAAGTACTAGTAGAAATTGTTCTCAAGACCTTACAAGGTCCAATCTTCTTCATTTTTAACTTGTTATATTCCCCTTTAGGGAATCTTTCTTTCTTGAGGTGAGAAAACACTAAATCACCTACTTAAAATTTAACTTATTTTCTTTTTAAATTATTTTTTTTTCTTTTTCTTTTCTTTAGCTATTGATTTACCTACTCATGCAATTCTTGTATAGCTACTGTAAAATTCTCACCTTCTATACTTATTTATTGCTTTCCCAAGTCCCTCAACTCATAAACTACTCTTAGATGAATTCCATAAGAAATATAACATTTAATTCTATTTTTATAATCATTATATGCAAATTTTACCTGAGTCATTACTTGATCCCACTATTTGGGATGGTCACTTACCAGGATTCTAAGAATGTTTTCAAGGCTCCTATTGGCCACTTTAGTTTAACCATAAATCTAATAATGGTAATATAAGATAAATCTTAAATTGACTCCCAATTTCTTCAAAATATTCTTCCAAAAGTGTCAAATGTTTTAAATAATACTTCTAAAAAGACCATGCAATCTCACTACTTATTTGAATAACGGGTTAACAATATGTGTTACATTACTTATATTTATACAATGAATAAATTGAGTCATATTATAAAACCTATAAAATACTAAAAATATATAATCATTAACTTTTTTATTTTTTATAAACCTAAGTATAAAGTCCATACTTACTGAATTCCATGGCCTGATAGAAATGGACGATGGTTGATATAGTCTTATGTTTTGACTTCTTCCTTTAGCATACTGACATATTCTACATATCTCAACAAACCTATTAAAATTAGCTTACATCCATGGACAATAATATTGTGCACTTAGTTGATCAAGTATCTTATCTTGCCCAAAATGACATGCCAAGTTGCCACTAGGTTTCTACTTTAGCATATTCTCCCCCATGGATCCTTTTGGTATGCATAGTTGGATGCCCTTGAATAATAATAATTATTATAACATATATTCCATCCATGGAATCCTATATTTTATTATTGTGTTCTCACATTCTTCATATGCCTCCTTGAAATTAGGACCTTACTTGTACCACTCTTTCAATGTCTCAAATCCCAAGATGTTCAATTGAGACTCCTATAAAATCAGACTTCTTCTACTTAAAGCATATACAACTTTTTTATCTTATCCACTCTTATTATTGATAAAAAATAAATAAAAATGTAAGAATTAAATCCACTTTATATGACTTTGAATTAGTTTATTTTGACTACTAATAAATGTCAAGGCATGATTATTAGTATAAATAAAAAAATTCTTTGGGCATCAATTAATCCCTCTAATTCTTCAAGGCTTGAACAAAATTATAAAATTATTTATCATATTATAAATACTTCCTATTTTTCTCATTAATTTTATCACTAAAGGAGGCAATTGGTTTGCCTTATTGACTCAAAATAACTCTTATGATAGTCTCACTAGCATCACACTCTACTTGGAAGAGTTTGCCAAAATCATACAAAGCTCGGATGGGATATTTTTTAATATTATTCTATATAATCTAAAATATGTTATCATTTTCCTTGGTCCATATAAATGGTTATTTGTTACACTTTTTCATTTCCAAAATTAGAGTACAAATACTACTAAAATTTATCATAAACTTTTTATAAAAACTAGCCAATCCATGAAAAATTATTACCTCATATGCACTCCTTGGTGTAGGACATTCCATTATGGATTTAATTTTATCCTTATCCATCTTCAAGCCTTCTTGTAAACTGACAAATCCCAAGTACATTAACTTTGTCTTTATGAAAGTGAAATTTTTGAGGTTGATTAGTAACTTTTATTCATATAGCTTACTCAAAACCATTCTAAGATGTTTAAGATGATCTTCCTTTGATTGAATATAAATCAAAATATCATATAGGTAAATAATAATAAATTTACCTATGAAATATTTGATTCCCTCATTCATAATCCTCATGAAGGTGCTTTGAGGATTGGTCAACCCAAATGGCATTACAAGCCACTCATAGATACCATCATTTGTCTTAAAGGTCATCTACCATTAATCTCTCTCTAATACCGATTTAATGATAGCCAATTTTCAAATATATCTTGGAAAAATACCTTGCACCACTTAAACAATCCATTAGATCATTAATTTTAGACAAAGGGAATCTAAACAAGATTATAATCTTATTTATGGCTCTTAAATCAGTACACATTCTCTAAAATCCATATTTTTTGGGTGCTAATATGATTGGAATGACACAAGGACTCAAACTCTCTTTAACTAATCCTTTGTCCAACAATTATTGCATTTATTTCTTGATTTATTCATTTTCCTTTATGTCATCTAGTAAGCTACCTTGTTTGGTAGATTTTCTCCTAGTATGAGATCTATGTGATGGAAAATGATTATCCTTGGAGCTAATTCATTAGGTAAGTCATCCAAAATTATATTAAAAAAATAATTAATCAAATTCTAAATTTATATAGGTAGCTCAGTCAACTTAGTAGTTGTGAGTAATATTTTAGGCTTACCAATAAATGCATAACATACCTCTTCCTTTCTAATTTGATGCTAGAAATTTTTTCCACTTGTCAACAAAATTTAGGACTATCCTCTATTATTGAATTATCCTCCTTCATTGGTATATGGTTGTGTTTATTTCCATATTTATCAAAGGTATATGTATTGCTTATCCCATACTGTATTGCCGTCCTATCAAACTACCAAGGTCTACCCAGATTAACATAGAAAACATTCATAGGCATGACATCACACATAACCTAATACTTATAGGTACCTATTGTATCCAACATCCCCCTTATTTCCATAGGAAATGGGGACCCACTTTTTTTTAGTATTATTGTCTTGATTTTATTCCCCCTCTTCTATGTGTTTATGTAAATTCTAGGAAAATATCATGATTTGGACTTTTATACTTTGGTACTATGGCATTGGTATTGTGTTTCCATAGAATAAATATTTTGTTCTATCAGGTTTTTTACTTCAAGCTAATCATTTCAAACTTATGTTTTCATGGACTAACTTTTCTATTCTCTTGGGATTTATTCTTTTAGGACTATTGTCATGGACATATCTATGTCAGGGAAATTGTTATAGACATTTTATCTAAAATAATTCCCCTAAAGGAATTAGGTTTATTAGTCCTTTACCCTATGGAACTACCCTTCTGGGCTTTCATCTTGGATAATTTTACCTTATGAAGTAGACCCTTTAGGTACTTTTTACATGAAGTAGACCCTTTGGCCCTTACACTTACCCTTAGAGGCTTTTGTCCCAGATCCTTTGTCCTCTGGGACTTATCCTTCAAGATTTTGTTCCAAACCCTTTGGTTTTGACAAAGATCCTTCAGCATTTTGTTGTGACCATTTTAGCCCTTTAGAAGTTCCCTTAAAACTTTTTTGAAAGTTCCCTTAAACATTTTGAAATTCTTTTGAGACTTTTATCCTAGGCCTTTACCCTTTGAAACCATTCATTCAGACATTTTATCTGATACATTTTTCCTAAGCTAATTAAGATCCTTTAGACATTTTATCTGAGACAATTTCCTTGAGGAAATGAACCTACCCTTCAGGATTTGTAAAATGTGTCATTCAACCTTTTTATTGTGTCCATTTTTCTTGATATAATTCCTTTAGGACTTTTGAAATGCCTTTTTGCCCCTTTGAGCCTTCCCTTTGGGACTTTTATCCCAGGACCTTTTTCCCTAGGCCAATTCCTTTAGAATTTATGTCTCAAACATTTTTTCCAATGCAAAAAGCCTTAAAAAATTCCCCCAAGGGTGCATTCCCTTCATAATTTCTTAACCAATGCTTAAAACATTTTGAAAAAGACCCTTCAGGATTTTTGAAGTGACCACTCACCCTTTGGAACTTTGTCCTAGACACTTTCCCCTCTAAGACTTACCTTTCAAGACTTTTGTTCTAAGAATATTTCTCTTCAACAAAATCTTTCAAATATTTTGGCTAAAACATCATGCCCTTTATCCCTTTTGAGACCATCCCTTTGAACATTCCTTCAGATATTTTGTCCAAGAGAGTTGGATCTTTAGGAGAATTGTTGTAGACATTTTGTCTGAAACAATTCACCCAATGAAATTCCTATGGATTTTATTTCTTGAACATTTTTTCTAATGAAATTAACCTTCAAGAGAATTTTTGTAGACATTTTTTCTAAAAAAATTCCCCAATATATAAATCCCAAAATAATTCCCCCTACAATAATTTTCATGAGACCAATATCATACTGTCAAGTGACACTCTTTCTTACAGAACATTTTTATTATGTCTTGAGCATGATTTAAGATCTTATCCATGAGTCCCAATCATATTTTTTTATGCTAAGTTAATGAGATTAAATGTAGGATCTCTTTTATATATTTTTAGCATAGGTCCAAATCATATTTTACTAATACTAAGACCTTAGGCTAGAATATTCATGCAGGGTCCTTTATAAAAATTTCCTAAAGTATTATGCTAATTCATTTTTTGCTTATGTTTTCAAAATTAAGGAATCCCTACAAAATGATAAATGTCAAGTTTATGGGATTAAATTTGATAGTCATTCAGACATTATTTGATGATCATGATGATTTCATTAGAATGGCCACGTGAATGTCAAAATTAGCCTTGACAATGTGTCAAACTTATGATATTAAATTTGATAAGCACATAGATGTCATTTGATAGTCATAAGGACATCATTTGATAGTTTTAAAAACATTGAATTTAACCTTGATAATGACTAATTTATGGAATTAAGTTTGATAGTTGCATGGACATCATTTTATGGTCATGAAGATGTTAGTTGATGGTCGTATGAATGTCAAATTTAACTTCAAAAATTTCCTATTTAGATTCAAAAGTGGATCCAGTAGATCGATGGTTCATGTTGATCTATATATTTGATCCAACATTATGAGATTGACATAGAATTTTCAAATGTTCCAAATTAAGAATAAAGTTACCAAGTGGCATATCCATGTGATCTAAGTACAAGTCAAAAGGTCTAAGCCAAGATCCTACGATGCACATCTACTCAGGCCTATTTGATCAAAATATGCGAGAGTGACAAGTGTCATCATCTTGATATCTTAGTACATAGATCTAATGACCCATGGGAAGAAGTAGGATCCCAGTACCTAGAGCTCAAAAACCCTGAGTAGCTACCAAGTGGCACACATATGAAGCAGAGCAAAATAGGGAATGATAAGTGTCAAACACATAGGAGTCGATGGGCCATAAGTACTAAAATCTAATGAACCACATTAAACTAGTACATAAGGATCGATGGTTTGAGGCCTAAGTGAAAATTTCAAAGATCTTAGACTCAATTAGGTGTTGACACATGTCATATTTCAAAATCTAATAGGGCATTATGGAAAAAATACATAGATTTTTGGACACTTGATCTATATTTATCAATAGACATTGGGTCTCAAAATTAAGATAGAGTATGAACATGTATTTATTAATCTAAATGATGAATATAAAAGTGAAGATCCATATTATATAAAAGGCACAGGTGAGCATCCAATGCATAATTTAGATTAGTCATAGCTAATAGTAGTGCCTCTAGCTCTATAACATTGATAAAGTGATTTTGTTCTTTCATGTATATGTCAGAGTGCCATTTGAAGATGTCTAATCTAAAATATCAATAGATCATTATCATAAACTATAAAAGGAGGCATGTATAGTTTTCATAAACAACACATATATTTGAAGTTTTGCATGTAGTTCGAGATATAATTGTGAAAAATTACCATTGCCTTTATACACATGCACAGGTTGCATAGCTTTGGTAAAGGCTAATTTAATTTTATAACTATAAATAGACTCTTATATGGTTTTAGACCACATTTAGAACTCATGTTATGACTATCATATGTAATGACCTTACATGAGCTTGGAGGATGAGGTGACCCCTTCCCCAAGTTTATATAAATAATTGTAATCCAACTTGGATTTTTTGGTCAGAGAATTTTTGAATATAGAAGTAACATCAATTTTGATCATCAGTGAATGTGTTTTTGTATTTTATTTCCAGTTCATGTATAATTAGGTATTACTTTCTTTGGTTGTATGTTTCAATAATCTTTAGTGTGTAGAAATTTTGAATGGATTCGTGATTATTTTGATTGATAAATTAATTTTTAGATGTGCAATAACTATTGAAAGATTGGTAAATATATTCGTTAAGATAGTCAAGTTCAAATTGATTCATAATTATTATTGTACATGAGTGTTTTCTTGGATGCAATTTTTTGTGTGTACAATAGTTGCCTCATATACTTCACTAGCTTGAGCCATAATATCTTGATTAAGGGTGTGTAATAGCTACCCTAAAAGGAGGAACCTTTATCTAAAGCTTGTGAATTTCCTACATCATTATTTCTTTAGAATTATTATCCATGTCTAACTATGTGTGTAATTATTACTAGCAATAAACATAGGTTCTGAGAGCACTTATCCTTTTAGAAACAATCTAAGAAGTTAGTTCCTAAAAACCATAGAAGATTTCTTTTTTGCCTTACCCTTCCATCCTTTTTGAGTCTATTTTGAGATCTACCCACTCTAGATTAACAACTAGCCACCCATTAAACTCATATAGAGATTCATTACCCTTATTAGGAACCACACCTCCATCTAAAAACCTTGTTAATAACTTGAATTCCCTACCTATTATTCCATATATAGGTTGTAATAGATCACATACCTGCAACTCATTCCCTATAGTGAAGTTTACCTTGATTGAGATCCTAAAATGTTAGAAACTACCTTGTTAAGGCTATGGTGTGCATGAAACCCACATTGATAGGTCTAGATTGGAACTAGGAGGGCCAATACCCATAATAGTAGTAGTTATCATTTGTGTAGAGTTTCACTAGAGTCACTCAAGAGAGTGACCAAATCTAATTCCTATGATGGTTTATTAGTCTCACCCTTGTTAAATCATATGAGTCCTATAACTATGCTAATAGCCCTAGTTCAAAACAATCCCCCTCTAGTAGGGAACTCTTTACTCGTAAGGAACCTTTTACTTGTTAATCAACCAATGACTCAATAACAACCCTATTTAGTTGGATCTACTATCACCATCCCAAGATATGTGCATGATTTGGCTCAAAATCCTAAAAAGTAATTTGCATCCTTTTCTCCTTTAGGAGTAAGGATAGTAGACAAAAATATCAAATTAGTTAAAGCTAATTTAAGATTACTAAATTTCATAGATGAGGATGTTTCATGTAGATTATTCCTTTTTACTTTGATGGATGCTACTTATGACTGGTATTTAAATCTAACAAAAAAATCCATCACTTCTTGGGATGAATGTCAAGCACCTTTTCTTACATAGTTTGGACATGTCACCAATCCTAGTTTAATATACTAGCACTACACCATCATGAAGAGAGAACCTAATGAACCCATATATACTTTCAATACAAGATGGAAAAATATGTACAAATGGTTGACCCCATTATATAAACTAGAGGTGACATTAGCATTGGAAATGTACAAAAATGCCTTGGACCCTATCACTATCATGTTCTTGAGGAGAACAATTATAAATAACATTTTGTTATTAGCATTCAAAGAGTATATCACAATAGACTTAGATACATGGAGTGCCTAATGTCAACAATGATTTTACAACACTAAATCTAGTTCTATATGTAAGGTAGAATGTCCTAGTATTTAATTAGAACCAATTGTAAACACTGCCTCCATTGACATAGACAACACAACTAAATTTTGGCTACTTGAACAATCATGCGATGGGAAATGGTTATCAACAAAACCAACAAGTAGCTATACTTCCCACTATCATTTTACAAGGTACAAATTCCACAAAGGTAGAACTATATTCTATTCAGAAGATGGTTTAAAAGTTGAGCAATTATTTCTTGAATATGTAAAGGAAGATGGGAAATGCAAATAGCCCTACCAATAATTAGAATTATAGATTCTAATGATATAATAGACCATTAAATAGGCCTAAACAACCTAAAAATCTTCCATAAATTGACATTGTAGAGATGTATATTCTTAATTATGTAAAAATTCACAATACTTATAAGCATGGTGAGCGCAACTATATTAAATTTTATGAAACATTTGAAATATTTCAAAGAGAGGTGGTTAGACAATATTAGATGTATAATCTACTTAAGCATCATTCATATCTTGGCTCTTTCATCACTTACATGTTATTTGAAACTCACAAATTTCCTTTTCTAGGTGAATATGATAATAAGCCAGAGGATAACATGGATGAAGTTCATGCCTTCAAGTAGTTATAAAGAGGTGCATACAATCTCAATAATAAGCATCCATTCACAACATCAACTCCTCCAAATATAATGGTGATTCCTCTTGATCTTAAAGTAGATAATAATCCACCCCCTTCAAAGGGAAGTGATCAGCAATAGAGTAAGGAAGAACCAAGTAAAAGAGGATACAACATTGTTGAGGATATGAAGAAGATCAAGGTGAATATAACTCTTTATGATTTAGTACAAATCACTAAATAAAATTAGTTGATTTATAAGTCCATTACTAGAAATATGCCTATGGAAAAAGTGAAAGCATCCATAGATAAATCAAAAAAATTTAACACCAACATCATCTACAAGAGTAATCCAAAATTTCCACCCTTCCTATTAACTATCTAGTCATTCAATAAGAACATTGATAACTATTTAGTTGATTTTGGAGAATCTAATTCTATCATGCTTCAAAATATAGGTCTCACTCTAAGCCCCTCAAATAAAATAGTTTCTCAACTAGATATGATAGTGGTCCCAATAGTTGGAGAACTAAAAAATGTGTGCATTCAATTAGAATCTAAGCCAAGAGTCCAAATGAGAATTGATATTATAGTGGTGGACATACCTAAAGGTTATGATCTGATATTGAATAGGGATTGGTCCAAAAAACTTAATGGATATCTCTTTATAGAATTTTCTCATATATGGCTTCCATGGAGAGGATTTGAAAATCAAATTAGAATTGATAGAGAGTTGAGAATGAAATATACCATTATGGAGTATAACGTCAAGAATGAAGAGGTAAAGTATGAGTCACCTAGCCTTGTTATTTATACTTTTACTACTCAAAACTAAGTACAAAATCTAGAACCTAAAGGTCCTAATCAGCTATGCACTCTACACTTTGATAGTGTTATATCCAAGAAAGGATCAAGCATAGGAATTAATCTAATTGATCTATAGAGTAAAAAAAAATTGGTATCATATAGGTTGTAATTTCCATGTGATAATAAAAAAGCTGATTATGAGACTTTAGTTCTAGGACTATAGTTTACACTCAAGAATAATGTGAAGTAGATATCAGTATTCAGTGACTCAAAGCTAGTAATCAATAAAATCAAAAATAAATACCAATATAAGATATCTGAGTTGAAGAGATATAAACATAAATCATGGGATATAATTTAAATATTTTAATATTTAAACATAGTAACACTTCCTATAGATCAAAATTAGATCACTTATTCATTAGCTAGTGCTACTGCCAATCTAGAGCCACTATAAGAGTCTAAAGTAAAAAAGTTATCAATTGAATTGGTACCATGTCCCTCTATTTCAGATAACATAGAAATTTTTTAGGTTTTTGATGATGACAAATTGATTATCTAGTTTATAACTAATTCAGGGGAATTTGAATCCCAAATCATCGATGATAAGGACATTAATCACCTCTATCAAGAGGAATCAGACAAAGAGAGCATTCTTCAACTCAAAGAGAATCAAATTTTAGATAGGTTGGTCTCCTTGGAAAGACCATTTGACATAGATACTCAGGCACAATAGCTAAGATAGCCAAAAGTCAATGAATCAAACTCTAGAAAGGAAAATCTAGGAGATGAACATTTCCCACAATATGTGAATATTGGCCTCAATTGCACCTCAAAAGAGAGGCAACGAGTAAAAGATTTAATCACTTGATATAGGGATGTCATTACCTAGACATATGAAGATCTGGAAGTTTATGACCCTTATATCATCACTCACATGAATCCTTTGAATCTAGATCATAAATTATTCAAATAAAGGCAAAGACCAGTCAATCCTATTTTGGAGCCTCTCATTCAAAAAGAAGTGGAGAAGATTCTAAATGCAAAAAACATTTTCCTAGTTTGAAATTCTACTTGGGTGGCCAATTTGGTCCTAGTAAGAAAGAAGAATGGTGAGATCAGATTATGTGTTGATTTTAGGAACCTGAATAAGGCTTTTGAAAAGGACAATTATCCCCTACCTTCTCTAGATTAGGTGATGCAAATAATAAGTGGTTCTAAAATGATGTCCTTCTTGGATGGATTTTTAGGCTATAATCAGGTGTTGGTGAAATCTAAGGATATAATAAAGATGGAATTCACTATGAAGTGTGGAACTTATGCATATAAGAGGATGCCATTTGACCTAATAAACATAGGATCTACCTTTCAATGTTCCATGGATCATGAATTCAAAAGACTAACAAGAAAATGTATAATCATCTACATGGATGATCTGATGGTATTTTCAAAGAATTAGAAGGACCATATAAGTTAACTATAATCCATATTCAAGAGATGCAAAAGGTTTGGTATTTCACTAAACCCAAAAAATAACATATTTAATTCACTTTGGTATAGATTTTTATGCCATCTTACAATTGAGTGCCTTGGTGTCTTTAGCTAATTGGTATTAATATGACTCTTACATTTATCAAAATTTATATCATAATGCTCTTAGGCTGAGCTCATGCTAATATCAAAATATTCCTCAATTTTTGAGAGATGGAATTTTTTTTCAAAGTATTCATCATCAAGATGAATGATTATTTTCACATTAACATCCTTGACTAACTTGGTTTCTCTATCAAAATGGGTAGAAGTTTCTAAGATGAACTCTAGGTCTTGAGCTAACATGAGAGATGCAACTGCTAGGTGTATTTCACTATTAAAAATAGGCTGCATATGTAGATTAATAGGATCCCTACCTAACCTTTATAAGAACTCAGCCATGTCAACATGATCGATCTCTATATCTCCAATCTGATCTACATTGGAGTCCACTGTAGATACTAAAAACACACCCTAAAACTTATACTTCATTATTCTTTTAGCTGGGGAATTCACTGACATTAATCTAGTATCTACAAAAGAGAGTTTTGATTCCTTAGAGTTAGCATTTTTCATCATTTTTGGGAAAGGTGTAAGAGAGAAGAACATTTTTTCTTCTACATAGGATATAGAATGAAATGTGTATTCTGAAGAAATTCTCTAAACTACATAGTGATTTGATAACTTTGGTGTAATTTGGAGAATTTTCTCTAAACTACACGTAAAGAGGTTGGGTGTATTTTGGAGAAAACTCTCTGAACTACATAGGGGAATGTAAAGTTAGTGTAGGCCAAAGAATTTTCTCTGACATGCACTAGTGTGGAAAGTTATTTTGGTGTAAGTTAGAGAATTTTCTCTATTTTGCACCAATTTTAATTTGGTGTAGGCCGTAGAATTTTCTCTAACTTACACCAATGGTCAATGGTCTTAGTGCACATCGAATAAAATTATCTAAGGTACACTGGATGGTGAGCATATAATTCAAATAAAGTTCTTTGAAGTGAACCCATGGTATATTTGTGAAAAAAACACTTTGGTGCATCTAGAAGAAAATTCTCTGAGATGCATCAGATGGTGTTTTGGGCATTT
Source organism: Torreya grandis (assembly GCA_037957365.1). Lineage (NCBI taxonomy): Eukaryota > Viridiplantae > Streptophyta > Pinopsida > Cupressales > Taxaceae > Torreya > Torreya grandis. The sequence goes on along the minus strand of JARHVA010002315.1, from coordinate 2,172,726 downwards.
GATCTAAGTAGATAGCATATTCTTCAGAGAAAAATCTCTATAGATCCCTCCATGGGATTAATTCTTCTCCTTAGAGAAAAATATCTAAAGAGCATAGGAAGAACTAAAAAAAAACCCTAGGTCAAACAAACAAAATAAGATTTGAAAAAATAAAGAAATAATAAGGGAAAATTTACCTAAGACATGAAGAAATCAAAAATAGGTTGAGGTGCTTTGAGTGAAAAATAAATCAAACCAAAATATCCAATCAATCATGAAGATGGAAAAGTGAAGGTGCACATGAGCTCAAAAATTGTGGTTAGGGGGTGCACTAGAGATCAAAAATGGTGAAGAGAGAGAGAGAGAGAAAGAAATGGTAAACATAAAAATTACCTAGGTTATATATATATATATATATATATATATATATATATATATATATATATATATATATATATATATATATATATATATATATATATATATATATATAATGTAAATTAATTACTAATGTGATAATGGGCTTGGGTGTAGGGTCAGAGAAAATTTTCAACCTTGCATGTGCATTATCAAAGAGTTTCTTCGTTATTACACATTGGATGCAATCTAGAGAAAATTATTTGGATTTCACGTGTAGTGGTGAATGAATTCTTTGCCTTTGCACGTTGAGGTATAGCCCATAAAATTATTTGGATTACACCAATTTGAAATTTGGTGTAGTTTGGAGAAAATTCTTTGGACTGCACAGGTAGTTAAAAACTCCCTAAAAAAGCTAACTTCTTAAGTAAAAAGAAATGCAAGAAGATAGTGATTAGCCTTGTTTTGCATGCTTAGAGCTCATGGGCTATGAAATGAATAATTTTCATAGGAGTTATTCCATTAATTGAGCCTTCTAAATTCAAGGATAACAATATATAGGTATGACAAAATATGAATCTATAGGAGATACCAAAGGAAAATCTAGAGATGTTACCAAAGAGGAACCTAGAGGAGAGTTTAAAGGGGAATCTAGAGGAGAATCTAAAGGGGAATATAGAGGTGAATTTTATTTAATACACACTTATTTTTAATAATCAATAAATTCATTTTATTCATTCATTATAACATTAACAATGTCATAATCATGATAAGTGTGTATTAATTTTATTCACCTCCAACCAGTTAGTACAACACTGCCAGTTACAACCTATGCTCCACGCACTCCACAAGTGTTCCACACACTCCAAGTACACAAATGTACTTCAAGTAGATCTCCCATAAACCTACAACAACTTGCACCTCAATGATCTTACTTATGGAAGGAACTTCCTTGCCTTCCTCTTTGCTCTAAACCGAGTACACACCGTACTCCAAGTAGATCCCACTTGATACTACTCCCTGTTGTGTTGTTGTCCTCCCTGATCTTGTACACCTACAAATCAATCTGGTTCTGCACACCTAAAAACCTGGATCATGCACCCACATACACTTGCAGATTAATGATCTTACTTACCCATGTAGATCTCCAAAAGTAGCCATGCACACCCTGCTGACCAAGATCCTACATACATGAAGAACCCTTCTGATTCTCCAAAACCAACACCCACACTTGGCACTGTGGCACTAAGAGGAACACACCATGCTCTCTTCACACACAGAAGGAGCTAATATTTGCTCTCTTACTCTCTAGCACACTTTTACAATACAGCCCATGAGTCTATTATATAGATCTCATGCAAATAATAATTAGACACCTAATTACAATAATTAGATCTATAGCTTTGAGTCTAAATTTGGATCTTGACATGCAAACACTTGGTTCATCAAATAACTACCCGTAACACTCACAGTCTAAACCACATAGGTGACCGACGTCAGTCCCTATCTACCTAGAGGTGATCGATGCCGACCAATCCCTAATCGACATCGATTGCCCTTCCTGTTTAATTCTATCGACGTCGGTTGGCCTAACCGACACTGGTGTCTGTGACACTCAGCAACCTCCTCCTACCTCCTCCATGTCTACATTAGTGAAGATTTTAGCTTCACAACCTAATAATCTCCCACTTGGAGATAAATAGCTACACTATACCTGTACCTATACCTGTACCCCATCTAATCTGTTTCCTGGCTTGTATCCCTCTTCAAGCTCAACCTTGAAGACCACCCACCACACAACCTATGGTGCACCTCCTGTCATCTGAGTACCCTGCCACATCCAAACCTAAAAATCCATGTAGTGAAGTCCTAACCCTGCATAACATGAATCCCTGTTGCTGGTCCCTCTCAAATACCTGAGAACCCACTTCCTCGAATTGGCTCCTAACTCTTTGATAGCACCCACTGCTTGGGCAAACTCAGGTCTATACTAGACCTTATGTGATTTCAGACACTGAACTGTCTAGCCCTTAGTGTGCTCTGGTTCTACATCCTACGTAATGAACCTCGCCAACACCTGATTCACATCAGCTCCCACTGGAGACAAAATCAACCTATGATCTCCATGTCTCCCATGCCAAAGAATTTTGCTACTCCAAATTCCTCATGACATGCCATTGAACTAAGCTTACCCTTAGCTCAGCAAAACCCTATATGTCTAAACCTACACCAAGCTCATCCTCCACATACAATAATAGGATAATATTGCGACCATCATCCACCTGGTAAGACAAACACAATGTTTATACTGACATTGACTAAAGCCTTGCTTTGTCATCCACCTGGTACCACCTGTCAGTCCTGTCCCACTGTCCTGCAGCTTCCTCAAGACCATATGACCTGGCCTTCCGTCTCACGTGTCTATTCACTCTATTCTTCAACTAAGGAATCCATTCGTCTCTATGCTTTCATATCAGCTGACAACCCTACCAAATCTCCCGTTTGGTTCTGCATTCTCATCATGCCATGCTCCCACTGTTTCCTAGATCCTTCCTGCTCTACAGTCAGCAACTAGTATAAAGAAGAGGAACAACAAATTTGAGGCTTACTTACCACCTGCAGTCCTCCATATGGGCATTTGAGACTTCTTGACAGCTTTTTGTCTACCCAAAATTTGTTACAGTGACTGACCTCGATCACTAGATAGTCTACATTTGACCGACGTCAATTTCCATGTGCCTGTCCTGACTACCAACTCTATCGACATCGATGTCCCTATTGCCGACGTCGGTCCTCCTGACCAATGTCGGTCTTACCTATTGCCAATGTCGATCTTCCTAACCAATGTCGGTCTTACCTATTGCCAACGTTGGTCTTCTTGATCAACGTCGATCTTACCCTGCCCGACATCACTAGCTTCAGTCTGCACATGACCGACATCAGCACCTATCTATTCGACGCCAGTTCCTCCTGACTGATGCTGGTACCTGTGTATGCCTGTGAGTGATGAATTTTTACTCGCAAGCTCCTTTGAATCAAAACCCATGTCCAAACTGCCCTGCTCAGAAGTATCTAGCCCCATCCACTGGTCTCTGTCTGTCATCTCCTCCAAGAACACCAAGGCTTTCCAGTTCTTAAGTCTATCAAACACATCTATCTTCCACTTAAGAACATGCATCTCCTTCTTGCTCATGTGACCAAGCCTACAAAGCCATGTCTCCACAACAAAAGAAGAATCAGTAATATAAGCAAGTAGATAAAGGATACCTGCTTTCTTACCACCTGCTAATTTAAGTGCATCCACTGTGAGAGTTCTTGTGCATCTCTCATCACCCAAATTTCCTGAAGTAATTAGCCGCATCTCCAAGACTGGGACCTGCATGACCTTCTTTAACACCCATGTGTTGGCCACCTACAATTTTAGCAACACTTCCCCTTTGCCAATACTATGACAAGGCTCACCAACCCCTCTACTTGGGGCTGCATGGAAAGAGGCAACAAAATCCATTAACCAAGATTCAACTTTATCCAAGAAACATCCCAGAGCATCCTGTGCAACAACACCTGCAACATCTACTTCTTCAGTTCCTTCATGCTGATCTGTAACCAACCAATAATCTTTATTTACCTACTCTTTCTTTCCATCAAACCGTAAGTGACCATTCGTGCTATTCAGTTTCTCCATTCGTAGCTTACTTTCTTCTGTCGTTGCTATACTCCCACTCAATCAAAAACCCCTGAGAGTGCCCTGTAACCAAACATAAACCTGCTCCCTGCAACCTTAACTCTAATACCAACTATTAAGAACCCAAGGAAGCACACAATTGATTACCATATACAAGCAACTTAAGATGCAGAATTAACCAGAAGTAACAAGTAACTAGAAACCGGAAACAACATAAAATTTGAGAGACAATACACAACTTGTATTAATACTCATATAGAAAAGAATACAATAAAGAAGATGCCACTTCTTCTTCACCACCTCTCAGAGGCTTCCCACACCTCAAGTGAACAGTACTTATTTCCTCAAAGCTCTCTCTTACAATCCCAACACACAACTCAAACATAGATTTGGTGTTCACCTCCAACCAGTCAGTACAACACTGCCAGTTACAACCTGTGCTCCACGCACTCCACAAGTGTTCCACGCACTCCAAGTACACAAACATACTTCAATTAGATCTCCCCTAAACTTGCAATAACCTACACCTCAATGATATTACTTATGGAAGGAACTGCCTTGCCTTCCTCTTTGCTCTAAATTGTGTACACACTGTACTTCAAGTAGATCCCACCTGATACTGCTCCTTGTTGTGTTGTTGTCCTCCCTGATCTTGCACACCTGCAAATCAATTTGGTTCTGCACACCTGCAAACCTGGATCATGCACCCACATACACCTACAGATCAATGATCTTACTTACCCATGTAGATCTCCAAAAGTAGCCATGCACACCCTGCTGACCAAGATCCTACATACATGAAGAACCCTTCTGATTCTCCAAAACCAGCACCCACACTTGGCACTATGGCACTAAGAGGAACACACCATGCTCTCTTCACACACAGAAGGAGCTAATATTTGATCTCTTACTCTCTATCACACTTTTACAATACAACCCATGAGTCTATTATATAGATCTCATGTAAACAATAATTAGACACCTAATTACAATAATTAGATCTGCAGCTTTGAGTCTAAATTTGGCTCTTAACATGCAAACACTTGGTTCGTCAACTAACTACCCATAACACTCGTAGTCTAAACCACACAGGCAACCAACGTTGGTCCCTGTCTGCTTGGAGGTGACCGACGCCGGCCAATCCCTGACCGACGTCGGTTGCCCTTCTTATCTAATCTTGCCGACGTCGGTTGGCCTAACTGACACCGGTGTCTGTGACACTCAACAACCTCCTCCTACCTCCTCCATGTCTGCATCAGTGAAGCTTTTAGCTCCACAACCTAACATTTAATGTTTTATAATGGCCATGAGTATTGAGGTAAACCGCTCATGCCATGATGTCTATAAAAAATTTCATTGCATAGCCCTTCACAACAATCAATAAGTAGTTTAAAAATTATGGAACATAATTTCTAAAAAAAACAAGAAAATATAAGAAAAAGAGAAAATAAAATCAAAATATTTTGTATATAGATATCAACAAATTTTAAACTAAGGTCAAAATAAAGAGATTTTATGTCGGATTTATCTAAGGTGATAAGAAAATTTTATTCATTATTAGATGAATCTAAGGTTGAAGAGGATTAAATCGTTATGTGATAGATTTATATTGAAGGTTGAAGGTTGTTTTATTTTAATACCAATAATTTATATAAATATGTATAAAATCCAAGGTAAAGCCCAATAAAATAATAAATAATGTTATAAAAATAGTGGGTTCACCAATATGTTCTATCTATTTTGAATTGAATGAATCAAATAAATAGAGTAAACTATTGAATTTGATATATAATAAATATACATATTTAGAAGTGAAATATAAAATTTATGCAATTTTAAATTATCTAAAAATATTAAATATGCCTAAATATATACAAACCTACATAAAAAAGATCTTATGTTGATTGTGCAGGCTGGCGATGACTAGAAATTGGCTAAAAATAGTTTAAAAATGGGTCATGTTTAAAAACATGAATCTAAATTATGCTGGAAAATTATGTAGAATAAGGATAGGGGAAAATCACATCCTTATTTATTGATTGTGACTATGTCCTAATTTATTGTATGCATATTTTTTGATCTAGGTATGTGTGACTACCTATGAACATTTATTGATTAATTGTGTGTCTTGATTTTCTATATGGAATACCTAAAAAATAAAAACCCTTTTTCCTACATAATAGATATCAAATGCAAAAAGGGGGGAATAGGGTTAGGGGAATGGTTGAACTATCCTTCAGAAAACCACACATAATCTGAGTGTTTCCTATATAACCTAAATAGGTCTCTAGATGATGTAATTCTCCCTCTTATAAGTTATATGAAATTGTAAACGTCAAATTATATTCTCTTTCACATATGAATACCTTTGACACAAGAATTTAAATCATGTATTCAAATTTTGAATCTATAGATAAAGTATTAACTTCGTAGATATAAACTTTTGTATATATTTTTTAATAATAAAGAATTAACCCTTAGCTCTTGACATGAACATTGTTTATATAGATCCCTTGAATTTGAATTGAGGGCCTATTGGAAAGTTAAGGAACCAATTTTAAAATGTCAATGGTCATAAAATAGACTATTAATAACATTTTTTATGTTACGCTAGGACAAGTATGCATTACCCGAATAATACCATAGTGAGGATTTATTTATGTAACATGGCCTTGTTCAAAAGAATCAAAACACAAACACATAATTGGAATGAATATTGGGGATATTTGAGGTGGATATGATAAGATAAGACATAAATATAATAGGCATAAAATTGACAACCAAAAGAGATAATCCTAAGACTTATAACATGATGTGCTAATAAACCATTCATTCATAAAAAATAGTCCAAATAAGCAATATTATGTAAAACATATATTTTGAATGTGCTTGTGTAAAATTTGGGTGTCTAAGATAATGAACACATATACACCAAATTTATAAAATAAATCCTATTCATGATTAATTTAAGGAGTACACATTCAATCATTCTTAAAAAATGAAAATATATTGGATATTACTTATTAAATGTATAATATAACTCATGAAAAAAGAGATAAATTGGAATTGCACATAATACTACTAAGCTAAATATTTTTTCCACATAGTATTAGACACCATCCCGTAATAGATTTTCTACTAAGAGGCCATAGTTGAATTGTTGGGAGCTAACATATATTTTCCTACATATTATTATAAGAACATATCCCCTTTCACTTTAAAAAAATGTGTTTAATTTGGAGAAGTAAATCCATTTCATAATGATGCTAAGGTTTATTTTTAAACGTTAAACACTTTATCTAATACCTCTTATGTGGAGGATAGATCAAATTTATGAAATAAGGGTTCAGTTGATATCAATATTGGCACCAATGATGCATCTAATAATTTTAAGTTGGGTGCCTCTTTTTCTCCTTACAAACATAAAGTATATATAGAATTATCAAAATATTATTAATAAATTGTTACATGGTTTTATGCTAATATTATTAGAGTTTATACTTTTTTTGTAGTACACAACCTTATTTTTAACACTAATTATTATAAAACAAAAGTTAAAAAATATTCATACTAAGGTGAATTTTTAAATATTAAATCCCAAAAATACTCATTATTGTATTTAGTACTTAGAGTGGATTTATAACATTAAACTAGTTGGAAAACCATTTTGGGGCATTAATGTATGAACTAAATTTTAAGACATAAACAAGGCATGTCAAAAGGATTGTTTTCCACTTCATAATATTGATGTGATTGTTGAATCCACTATAAGACATGAGAAAATTTACTTAAAGGTTAAATTTGTAGGTTATTATCAAATTAGGATTAATCTTAGTGATCAACATAAGGATACATTTACTACACCTTAAAGAATATTTTACAATGTGGTTACGCATTTTGGACTTTGTAACATAGCCCCACCATTTATCAAATAGATATGACACACATATTTCATTAATATATGCATTAAATATTAGAGTATTATATATATGACATCGTAGGGAATTCATAAAAATATAACATATTATGTGTGACTTGATAACAATCTTTAAAGGACTAAGCCAAGATAAAGTTCAATTAAATCTTAAGAAATGTGTTTTTCATATGATTTATGGTAAGTTGGGATTAATTATCTCTATAAAAGGCATAGAAGTAGTTTCAATAAACTAAAATATAATGTTGATATGCCTCCTCCTTAGATTCTCAAGCATTTAAGGAGTTTACAATAATAAATTTAATGTAACTATATTTTCTCAACTTGTTGATAGACTATTTTTTTATAGACTATTAATAAAATATTTCAAATTTTAATGGTATAATATCTTCCAAGAGTCTTTTTATGAAATTAAATCATATTTAGTCGATCCTTCTTTTTTATACACTTATCATAGGTAGAATATTTTTGTCTATGTTTTAGACAAAATACATGCTTTATGGAATTTTATTACAAAAAGTTATGATGATAATGAGGTAATTTAATACATTATAGACACTTGGTGTAATATTAAAATAAAATTACAACTCATAGGAAAAATTATTGTTATTTGTGGTATTTACAAATAATTAACTTAGAGATAACCATTTATTAATGAAACTCATGTGATTGTTAAAGTTATTTGTTTGAAATATATGGTGTCTAAGCCATACTTATTAGGAGAAATATCCAAATGGGTCATGATGTTAACATAATTTTATCTCAAGTTCATTCATAGAAATTTATAATAGGACAAGTCATATAAGATCAATTAGTAGAGGTCATCCTATTAAATCATGTTACTTTAGATGACATTTTACCCTATAAATTTTTTAATTAACATTAATGAAAATAAGACATGGACTATGTAATTGTATGGTTCTAAGTGTTCACTAGGTATAAAAACATGGATTGTACTTGCTACTTCCCAAGGAAAGACTTGTCACTAGTATATATATTAGGTTTTCATGTACAAACAATACTATATAATATGAGGAAATTATCTTGGGACTCCATGCAACATGTATATTAAATGTGAAATTTATAAAAGTGTATGATGGTTCCTAACTAGTGGTTAATTAAGTAACATATATTTATCAACCTAAATAAGATAATATTATTCATCACAAAGGTATTTTTTAGATATTATATTTCATTATTTAATGAATTTGAATAATTTTCCTATAAAGAATAAATAAACACATTGATATTATGGCTATTGATGTTTATTTATTTATTATGGGTACTAAGGATGATACTAATATATTAAATATTAATATATTACAACCACCTAAAATTGAGATGGGAAAAACATCACTCGATATATATGTATTTGAAAGTTGTGTAAAAAACCCAAAATGGTATGTTGATACCTTTAAATATTTATTTGAGGAAATAACTCCTCTATATTTTTAAAGGACTAATAGAAAAATATATCTAGAGATGCAATCAAATATGTCATTATTTAGCCTTATGGTCAATGTATTTTCTAGTTGATTTTATGGTTTTGATATTGATTTTAAGAGCAGAGGGGAAATTAGATAAGATATTGAAGACTCTAAGTAAAGAGGACCATTCTAAACCTAGTGGAATGGGTGTTAGCGAGATTCACATAAATATGTGTGTTTATATGACTCTTAGAACCCTTTATGGAAACATTATTTATTACTCCAAATTAAACCCTTTATTATACTTTCCTATCTAGTGTTATTTCAAGTTATATGGATAGTGTTATGGGGTTGGGTGATGGAGAGGGGTGAGATGAGGTGGTTTAGGGGATTAGGGATTGGAATATTCTTAACTCTAAAAAATTCAACATGTGTCACAACATAATTTTTATCATTGTAATTTTAAATCAAATTATTTAGTTTTACACATTAATGAGCCCTTGTTATCATTATGTTTTATACACATTTATAACATCCCTTGGTACATGGGTATACTAGGAGATCTCTAAAAAAGGTAAAATATAAATTGTTTTCAATAATTTGGAAAATTAATTTTAAATCAAAAACAACTTATATATATCATTTCAATGAATTTGAAAAGAGTCATTTACAACCATAGATACCTTAATAAAAGATCTATATAAGATGGTAAAATCATTCTTTTTTTCATTCATTTAGAAATAGTAATTTTTATCCATTGATAACTTATATATATTGTTTGAATACATTTTAAAATAATAAATTTAATCCATAAATATCTTAAGGCAATTGTTTTTTCTTGCACAGCACCCCCTAATTTCATCAAAGAAATCGTGTAACCTTTTTTTGTTCTAGAGTTTGGGCTTTTGTTTTAGTGGAGTTTGTGCCTTGGACCTATTATAGTTGTTGGTATAAATATAAATAATATTTAGGATGTTATAATATAGACTTTAATATTTATTTACTACTCTAAACATATTTAAACATGAAGTGTTCATTTTATGCAAATGGTCTAAAGAGGTTTTGTAATTATGACTTATTGGTAAAACTATTTTAATTTTATCAAATTTAAAAATTCTTGGTATATCTTGAATCATGTTTTAAAATGCATTAAAATTTGCCTTTTTGACCATTTTGATTTAGATTTAAGAAGTTTTTTTTGGATGTCCACAGGGTTTTGACAATCTTTTCCTTGACATCTTAGTACATTTTGTTGTTCTATTTTAATTAGTTGACTAAGTCTTTGTAAGGATTTTGTAGATGATATTTTGTGATTATATAACACCTTAGTTTGTACACTTAGAAAACTAAAACCTTGGATATTCATCTTAGTTCTTTACCTTTCTTGCTTTTGCAAGTCTTGTATATAGTCTATCTTTGTGCCCCTTAGCTTATATCTCTTAGTTTGACTAGTATTATATTGATGACCCAGGTCTTATATCTTGACTAGAATGTTTAAAATGTACTTATATTTAATATTTTCAAGTTTTGAACATGTAACTATTATCTTGCTCCATGGATACTAAAATCTAGGTCAAATAGTAGTGTCGATCGTACGGTCTTGTCCCAATGCAAGTGTCTAGTGCCCTAAAGTCATCAAATTTTTAATGAAAAGTATCTTAATGATCATATTAATATATTTAATGTGATTTATTACTCTAAAGGGATTGATATAAATATAATATCAACCCTCATTCATAACCTAACAATACCTAGAAAAATACCAAAGAGACCAAATCACTTATTAAAAGCACTGTATCAAGCATTCAATTGAACAACGCTTCCATATTTACTCCTATTTCCATACCAATAATAGGAACTACACATATAAAGGTCTAAATTACTAAAGGAGTATCCCAAGATCTTTATTTTTTTAATTACAAGATAGGTCACTAGTATACTTATTTTACCCCTCAATTGCTTATTTTCCCCTTCACCACCCTCAGCCCAAAAACATAAAATCATATCCACTCCTACCAAGGATGTAACCACCCCTAAAGGCACCCTAACCCTCTCCCTGGAAGACTTAATGGGCCAATGCAGTAGAGAATTGGGGGATTTTTTTGTACAATTTGTAATGGTCATGTCAGACCTCATTGCTAACTGGAATTATCTAAAAGAGACTATAATGAAGTTCAAAAATGACCTGGATGTGGTACTAAATATGGAAGACACTCTACTAAAAAATAAAATGGAACTAGTGTAAATTTTTAAAGAATCCCTTATGCAGGATAAGACCATTTTGACCTTAGACGAATTCCCCTCAAAGTGTACTAGGAGTATAATTAAAAAAAATTGTTGAAGAAATCCAACTAGGAGATTGAGGAAGAACATGAGACTAGTTAGGATAATACAAGCTCTGAAGAGATTTATAATTCTAGTTAATAATTTGTTAGTGGTCTTTCATGTTTTTTGTGTAAGTCCTATTGTTCTATCTTTTTTCTTATGGGCTTCTAGTTAGTTTATGCTCGACTAAAGGCCTTCTTTTTCAAACTTCTACCAATCTTTGATTAATTTTTGTTTTATTCTACTTTTATTTAAACTAGTGGTTCCAGGAACCCTATAAAACTTACTTTATTCACCCTATATAATTAAAAAAATCAAAAAATGATCCCCCCCCGCCAAAATGTAATGATAAATTTCCATAATTATATTCTTTCATGACAACTGACAAATGAGACTATAACATTTTTGAAGACATGATAACAATTAAGACAAACATTACAATTCATGAGCTATCTAAAATTATATAACTACATGATTTATTATTGAAGTCACTAACTAAGAAATTTATTTTGAGTAGATAAAATACAACACATGCAAATGTAGTGATTCATAAAAATAAGGTAAAATATTCTCATTTTAATTTTACTATTATATTTTTTTAGTAAAACTTACACAATTTTTAGTTGACTTGGGAGCCTCAATCAATGTCATGCTAATAGGAATTTGTCAAAAACTAGGTATGACACCAATCAAGTCTAATGGGATTATTGTCCAATTAGAAAATTTTGAAGTCAAATTAGTTGGAGAGTTTTTAAATGTTGACATACATTTATCATTTGAACTTAGAGTTAAAAACATTATTGGCATTCTATTATTTGATATCCCTAAGGCATATAGAATGTTGTTAAGTTATGCTTGGTCTAAAACACTCAATGGTTACATGGATACATATTTTTCCCATATTTTGTTATCTTAGAGAGGAGTGACTAATAAAATTGGATTAGATAGAGCTCCCAATATTAAGCACATGATTATATAATATAATGCAAGGAATGAAATGATATACACCATCTCCTTAGACATATGTATTTATACCCTCACTTTGGAACCCACTAGAAAATAGAGATAGTAGATATGGTTCACCTAGATCATTGAATTTTTAGTCTGAAGGTGCTCACTCTAAAAAAATATCTCATATAGGAATTTTAATGATTGACCAACATGGTAAATAATACCTTGTTGTATATTATTTTGAATTTACCCACACTAACAATATTTCTCCATATAAATATATAATTCTTGGGTCGTATTTTGCTTTAAACCATGGTGTGAGATAAATAAATATGTCTAGAGATTCAACATTGGTCATTAATCAAGTGAAAAATAAAATTCCAATGCAATTTTTCCTATATAAATATATATAAACATAAATCATAGGACTTGACATAATCATTTGAGGCTTTCAATATTATAGCTACTCCTAGAGAATAAAATGAGACTACTAATTTATTAGCATATTTTTCTACATTTTTTTACTTCTTAGTGAGTCTAAAATAATAATAAAAAATACATTGAATTAGTTCCATGCCCTTTTATCCCTAACAATATTGACAGTTTTCATAACCAACAACTTGTCCAGTTCATGAACAAAACACAAGTCTTTAAATCATAAATAATTGATGAAAATGAAAAATATATCCTCTTTGGAAATGAATTACATCAATAATGGATTATGAAACTCAAATAAAATAAATTCCCAAATAGATGGTTTCATTAGAATGAATATTTGACTTAGACACTTGCTAATAATCATAAATAGTTTTCATCTAGTGAAAAAATGTTTACCCCCATGAATTTAGGATCAATAAAACATCTACAATATGCTAATATAGGCTTGAGTTTATCTAAAATTCAAAAATAATAATTGATATCCCTACTTCAACAATATATATGTATATGTGATATCCTAGTCTTATGGTTGTTTGAATATATTTTATCCTAGGGTCAACACCCATACAATTCCACTTTAAAATGAAAAAAAATCATTTTATACAAAGATAAAACACTATAAAACCCATCTTGGAACCTCTCATATACAAGGATTTTTTTTAAATGCATACATAAAATTTTTCCCAATCAAATATTCAACATGGGTTGTTAACTTAGTGGTAGTCTCAAAAATGAATGTAGAGATAATTTTTTTTATTGATTTCATTATTTTAAACAACGCAAAAAATTATAATTATCATTTGTCATCACTAGATGAGGTAATATAGAAAGTTACTAGCTCTAAAAGGATGTATTTTTTGGATGGCTTTTCAAGTTACAATTAGGTATTGGTTAATATATGGGATAGGATTAAAACAACCTTCACCACCAAATGAGAAAAAAAAAATCTACAAGATAATTCCTTTTGGTTTAATAAATTAAGGTGCAACATTTGATTGTGTCATGGATTTTTCTTTGTAAGGTTTATTTGGTAGATTCATAATTATTTATATGGATGATCTAACTATTTTTTCTAATAAAAAGTCACAACATGTGTATTACTTGAATTTTATTTTACAGATGTAGAAGGTATGACATTTCATTAAATCCAAAAAATAGAATGTTTTTAATTACAAAATGAAATTTAATAGGCCACATTATCAAAAAACAATTTATCCAAGTTGATCCATAAATGTATAGTGCCATTTCTAAAATTTTGCTTCCTAATAGTAAGAAAGAATTGAAGTCATATTTTGCTAAAAATAATTAATATTTATTTTTAGTTTTGTCAAGATAATAAAAAACTTTAATGCTATGTTAAAATATGATGAAAAATTTAATGGGAGTTTGATGCTAAAAATCATTCTAAGATATTAAGAGTAACATTTTTCAATAACCAGTCTTGGTTAGCCTAGGTTTTAATAAATAATTTTAACTTTATTCATTTGCATCTGACCACACCATCACAATTATACTTATGCAAAATATTAATGAATAAGATAATCCCATCACCTATATGAGTACAAATTTGAAGGATGTTGAACTTAATATACTCTATTTTAGACAAATATTCATACACTTTAGTTAAGTCCGTAAATAATTTAAGACATTACTACTACATAATAAGTTGTATGCAATTATCCCTTATCCATGTGTAAAACTTATATTAGGATAGAATGAATTAAGAGAACATAGAGGTAAGTGGATGGAAGAGATAAAATAATATGATAGTGAGATCTTAAATATGAAAATGGTAAGAGGTCAAATCCTTACACAAATAATAATTAAATTAGATACCATAATCAATATGATATAGGTAGACCAAACCCAATTCATGAAAAATGATCTATATGATCACATTATTCACTATTTTTTATATAACTTTCCCACTAAAACTAAATAAGAGATCTTAGATTGAAATTGGATCATTATTTGATAACTAAAGGATTTATATATTGGTAAACTTATGAATAACTTTAATCTAACATGTATCTTTAAAAGAGGTAGAATAGATCATGATCATTTTTCATAAAAATATGGGTAGCAACCATCAATTTGGTAATATGATGGCACATAATATTATAAGTGCACATTACTATTTTTAAATATACACAGTCAAAACATTACATTTCAAGAGTGTCAAATTTTCAAAAAAAGGGAATCACCTATGACTATGGAATTACAAGTCATTGAAGGTAAACATTTTTTTGCAATGGGGATTGGATTTTATTAGTGTAATTAACAATCACTCTAAATTCCACAAGTTTGTGCTGACAAAAAAAAACTGTTTTACAATATGGACTGAATCATTTGTACAAACAATAACATAACCAATGGATTTACTTAATTCTTGGAAGATAACATAGTCATAATATTTGGTACTTCATTCCCCTAGTTTGTGAAAATGTGCCTAATTTCCAATCCACAAATTTCACTTAATGGGATTAAGATAATATAATCATATTTCAATTTTCAATTAGTTATTACCCCAAAGATAATGGTGTCTTTGAATCTACAAATAAGAACCTAATTGATGAAATTACAAAGTTTTTTTTAGAAGAAATAAATATATTGGCATTCCCTACTATTAAATTCACTTTGGACTAACTAAAGTATATATAAGAAGGAACTTATGGCTTACCCATTTCTAAAAGCATATGATAAATAACTAGTGTTTCTAATCACACAAAGGCTACCCACCTATCATTTTATGAAATCATACATGGAATATGATTATTTAGTTCAATCAATATTGTTTTGCATCATTCAACTGGAAGATGCACATGAGGAATCCATTCAAAACTTTAGTAATCATTTAGACTTTGTCAAAACATAGTTTGATAAAAGAGATAAGGTTAAGGATTTCATAATTTCATTCCTCATCCTACTCTAGGATAAATAACATGATAATAAAGGACAACATGCCAAGCTCACCCATTATGAATTGGTATATATAAAATATTGGAAAATAATGATTTCAAGTTGAAAGACTTGTAAATCACACTTTTTCAATTCTAATGAATGGACTGTTATTGAATAATTACTTCTCAATTATTCCATTATCATATGTTTCAAAGTGATTGTGATTCATAGTGTAGGTTTAGGGTAGGACTAGAGTAGTTATTTTATATTAGTTTCTTTTTTCATCATTTTTTTCATTTCTCATTGTCATCTCTTAGACTAGTGTGATTTTTGTAGATGATAGTAAATAATTAATATTCAAGATAATAAAGAAAAAGACTAGAAATAGCTTGCATTCATCTGGTCACTCAGCTATAATTTTTCTAAAATTTGTACTACCTAATCTAAATTTTAAGACATTTTTGTTACCTCCAAATTGGTCAACTCAGCGAAATACATTTCCAAATGTTTAGAGTTCATAAACTCCATTATATTTTGGACTAATATCAATATTTTTCCTAAAACTTTAAATTTATTATTATAAATTAGAACTTTATTTTATAATTACCATATGAATTAATAATTTTTTTCATCAAAAAGAGCCATAACAAAAAGGTTTAATGGGAAAGTATGAATAAATAATGAAAAACTACTTGAAAAATATTTTGTAGACACATCTCCTTACTAAGATAAATTGGTTCCAAAACATTTTAAAAATTCAAATCCAAAATTAAAAAAAGAGGAGAATAAAACACTTTCAATGAAAAATAAAAAGTTTTATCCTAATAGGGTGATTCAAACAATATTCATCATGACTATGGATGCCTTGTTGGGAATGGATCAAGACCTAGAAAAAATTAAAATATGCACATACACATGTCCATAATCTAGATATGTTGAATGCTGACAAATTACATAAATACAAAACACAATATATATGTGGGAAATCCTCATAGGGAGGTAAAAAACCCACATTGATTATTCATCATCTAAGAAATAAATTCTTCCAATATAATCAATCTCCCTCTTACAATTATTCTCAGATAATCTCCTTCATAAAGCCAATGTTCAAATATTTCAAATGTTTTAATGCTCATAAGCTTGAATGTGAAATATCCTGGAAAATGATATTTACTAAAACTATAAAATTCTTTTACAACACTAAGACTCATACAAGCTCTGATACCACTGAAATATACCCAAATGGAATATTTACTAAAAACACTGAAACTATAACAAATCCCAAATATAACACAAATACTAATGGACTCAAAACTAAAATTAACCCATAAATGGATCATAAATCACACATATATATTACCCTTTAACAAGATACAAACATATATGATGAGAAATATGAATTTTATCATATACTGATAAACATTGATAAGGAATTACTACAACAATTCTTTGCATAGAATGCAAGAACACAAATCCTCACACATACTCAAATAAAGGAATTATAACTAATATTTATAGAGGAAATATATATACATAAAAAATTATATAATGAAGATACAAATAACACACTAATAAGGGAATTATAAATAATCTATAATACACACTTACAATACTTGCACACCACACAGACTCTACACACTACACTCTGTAACTTTGAATCTGTTTACAACTAACTAGGGTGGATCTCTCACCACCAAATACAACAACTCTAATTGAAGCCCATGTGAAATACATAAATGGAATCACCAAGACCATATAGGTTGGATATCTCACCATTGAAACAAATTATAATACTCCAAGGAGCAAATCCAAAGGAGGGGGATATGAACATAAGTCTAATTTCAGAAAAGGGGGGTTTAAATTATTTTCAAATATATTCATTATAATGGAGAAGCTCTCCTTAAATATAAACTAGAGGGAGAGAGATAAGGAGATGAAACTTGGAGTGTAAACAAATAATTGTGCCATCCTTTGAAGTGGTAAGATTATTCATGAATAGTTTATGTTTTCTCTCACATGTGCAAGGGGTCTTCACTCACATGTGTAAGGGATTCTCTTTTTGACCATTTCCCATGTGCTCCCATGTGATTATCAATCACTTTATCTCTTAATTTCACATGACCAAGTGGAAAATTACACCCCACTTCTCTTACCATCCTTTTTAAAAATTAAAAATACAATGTGGGCCATTGCCACATCCCCCAAGATACCTCATCACTATGCCACCTCAAGACTATGCCATGTCACCATTAATAGTGACATGTGAATAGTGATATGTGAATAGTACCAATGAATAATACTGGGTGAATAGTGATCCTAGATTAAAAATCCCCTACAACACCCAAAATAGACTAAGAGAATAAAATAGGCTACTGGTATTCACAAAATGTCACATTTGGGAAAAAGGGGACATTACAAATCCTCCCTTCCCAAAGATTGTTTTTCCTCAAGAAACTAAATTCACTTCAAGAATCCAAACACCAAGATCACAAATAAATCTCTAGAAATCTTCACCATGTACCCACTGGACTACTCTAATTTGATGAAGCACTAGAAGTCTTGTATCAAGTAATGCTTCTCCAATAGTCTTTTTAGCTATCATGATCCTGGGTATACCATTTATCACTTTCTATCCATTTGGACTAAAATTCAACTCTATGGTTTGGAATTTTTGTGAGTACTTCCCAAATGGATGTAACCACTAAACTCCTAAGACTACATTGGTCTCCACACAATATTCATTTACTATATAATCACCTATTGCTATGCTCAGTTGTGTAATTTTCTTAGTACACATCATGTTGAATCCATTTACAACCATCTCACTAAACCCTGAAGAATCCTATTCCAGATCACTATCAGAGCTAGAGTCTCTTGTCTCCTTATTTGATGGGTATTCATTGACACTTTTAGGAAAAATCATGAACTCCTCTTCACATGGCTGAAAATATTCCTTCTATTGCATGGTCTCGATCATTGGAATATTGAAGGGTTCTTCTTGAATAAGCACATCTTCTTTAAATTTCACCTGGAGGGTGGATACCTCTACACTTGCCCATAAATTTTTTTCTACCATGTGTTGATGAAACTCCTTAAATATTTGGTGTTCCCACTAGATATGTTCATTTAATATTTTTTTTTTCATTGATGAGTTATTGTTGTTGTAAATTTTCATAGAATCTTTACATCATGTTAATCATATCCATGTTGTTCTACTTGAAGATCTATAAAAGAGTTAAGTCCCTAACAGGCTAGTAAGATCTTGGATTTGATACCACTAAAATATTCAAGATAAGGATATTTACTAAAACTCTAAAATCCTAATACAACACTAAGACTCATACAAGCTCTGATACCACTAAAATATCCCCAAATGGAATATTTACTAAAAACACTAAAACTATAACAAATCCTGATTATAACATAAATACTAATGGACTCAAAACTAAAATTAACCCATAAATGGATAATCAAGCACACATATATATTATCCTTTAACAAGACACAAACATTTATGATGATAAATATGAATTTGATCATCTACTAATAAACATTGACAAGGAATTACTAAAATAATTCTTTGCATAGAATGCAAGAACAAAAATCCTCACATACTCAAATAAATGAATTACAACTAATATTGTTGTATTCAATATATATAAATAAAAAATTATATAATGAATCTAAAAACAACACACTAAAAATATTATGGAATTACAAATAATTTATGATACACACTTACAATACTTGCACACCACACAAACTCTACATGTTACACTCTACAACTCTGAATCTATTTACAACCAGCTAGGGTGGATCTCTCACCATTGAAACCAATTACAATACTCTAAGGAGAAAATCCAATATCATAAAAGGGGGGTTTAAATGATTTTCAAAGATATTCATTACAATGGAGAAGCTCTCCTTAAATAGAAATGAGAGGGAGAGAGAGAGAGAAGGAGAGGAAACTTGGAGTGTAAGCAAATAATTGTGTCATCCTTTGAAGTGGTAGCACTATTCATGAATAGTGTATGTTGTCTCTCACATGTGGAATGGATCCTCTTTTTGACTTTCACATGTGCCCCCATGTGATTCTCAATCACTTTGTCTCTTAATTATTACTTTCACATGGCCAAGTAGAAACTTTCACCCCAATTCTCTTGCCATCTTTTTTAACAATTAAAAATAAAATTTGGGCCATTACCACACCCCCCAAGATACCTCATCACTATGCCACCTCAAGATTATGCCACATCATCATGAATACTGACATGTGAATAGTGATCCATGAATAGTACCAATGAATAGTACTTGGTGAATAGTGATCCCAAATTAAAAATCCCTTACAACACCCAAAATAGCCTACAAAAATAAAATAAACTACTGATATTCATAAAATGTCACATTTCATAAAAAAAGGACATTACAGAATGTGTATTATAATTCATATAAATTTACCATGTAAAATTATTTATAAGTGGATTGAACCATAATAACCAACATGTTTAGCCTCCCATCTATTTCATGACAATAAGTTTTATAACCATATATTTTATTATTTATTAGCATAAGTATTAACCCACATAGGTTAAATAATAAAATATATTATTTTTAATTTACCTAGGTAATTTATTATTAATGTATGAATGTAATGTCATATACAAAATAACATTAATTTTTTCGACACTCCCCTTAATTTTAATTGGGGATACATGTCATATAAACCTTTATACAAAAGGAATTATACTCTATAAACCATCTACGATGAGTTTAGGGTGTAACATTTTAAGTATTTAAAAACATTCATCATGCCAATATCACCTTTTGAATCCAAAGGAATTATAATCCATAACATACTTAGAGTAAGTTTATGCTAGCATGATCATGAGACTACATCTCATAGTTTTTCATGAATGATCAACCAGGAATTTTGGAGCCTTTTATAACATAAGTACCTCCATTAAAATAGATTATTTTAATTATTAGTTACATTATAGACTCACATATGGTGAATTTTACCAAAATCACATAAAATGACTTATTACAATACTTTTAAAATTTGATAAGTATAGAAAAGAAGAAAGAAGAAAGAAAACATGGCCATTAGGAAGTGACATTGCCATGCACACTTTCCCTCAATGAAAACTTTGAGAGACCCAACATTATAATAAACTTACAAAACTTGGTAGCACTAAGTGGGTTTGTGAATACATATACCATTTATTCATCCATAAGATAAAACTAGAGATCAATATCACAATTGAGAACTTGTTTTCAAATAAAATTCACATGAAATTCAATATTCTTAGTAATTTGGTATTGCACTAGATTTTTTTCCAGAGCTATACAACTTTGATTATCACCAATAAGGGTGAAACTCTAAAAAACATACAAATGGATTTATTATAATAGCCTTTGCAACCACATGTATTATTTTACAGTCTTTGTATCACTTATATACTTTAATTCCATATAAGAGATAAAAGCAATAGGTTACTTTTTTCTACTCCAAGTGATAGTAATTACACCAAACTTAAACATATATCCAAAAAAATATTTGATATATATAATCTATAAAATACTAAAATTAAGTTTATGCTATCATGATCATGAGACTAGATCTCACAGTTCCTCATGAATAATCAACCAAACATATTTGGAATCTTTTATAACATTAGGATCTCCATTACAAAGTCTGCTTTTATGTATTGGGTACACATAAAGTTTACTAAAATCACATAACATGATATGTTAAAAATATTTAAAATGAGAATAAATATAGAGAAGAAGAAAGAAACACATGTCTATTAGGAAGTAACTTTGTCATATACACTCCCCCTTAATATAAATTATGAGAGGCCAAACATTACATGAAATTGACAAAAAATGGTAATACCAAGTGGTATTGTGAAGATATCTACCACTTATTCATCTGTAAGACAAAACTATAAATCAATATTATCATTGAGGACTTTCTCTTAGATAAAATTCATATGAACTTCAATATGCTTAATTTTTTAGTTTTGCACTAAATTTTTCTCCATAGCTATACAACTTTTATTATCACAAAGAAGGTTGGTACTATGAAAAACATCTAAATGAAGTTATCCTAATAATATTAAAATACACATGGCTTATTCAAAAACTTATATAATACTTTTTTACTATGCTTTGGTAGAAGACGTATAGATAATAGGTTTATTTTTATTACTTTGAGTAATAGCATCTACAAAAATCTTAAACTCATATCCAAAAGTAATTTTATGTTTATAGTATCACCAACATGATCAACATCGCAATAACCATATAAATTAACATTATCAATAGAAGAATAATATAAACTAAAAATTTTAGTTACTTTAATATACTAAAATATTTATTTTTTAAATTTCTAATTATCCAAGTATGGATCCTATATAAATATGGAAGCAAAGCCTATAACAAATGAAATACTTAGCCTAGTAATAGTTAGATAAATCAAAATATCAACTGATTGTCTACATATAGTGGGATTAACTTTATCACAGGCAAGTTTTGGATAAAATTTAACACAAAATTTACTAGGATTAGATGTAGGCTTACAGTCAAGTATATTAAACTTAACAAGCATGTTATGTGCATAGTGAGATTGAGATACAATAATTAAATTTTTATGCTAAAATATAACCATTCCTAGAAAATTATGAATAATGCTTGGATTAGTAATTTTAAAATATGGAATAACTTTATATTTTTATTTTAAAATTAAATTAATTATATCTCTATTAATAATAAAATCATAAATATATAGTATAACTAAGATAAAATGACTATTTTTAACTTTTACAAAGAGCTCATTATCAAAATAATAGTTAGAGAACCCTAATTCTTCAATATAACTATTGATTTTAGAATACCAAGCTCGAGGAACTTGTTTTAAACTATGAAGATATTTATTTAACTTATAAACATAATTTTCTTTGTTATTTTTATTGAAGCCTTTAAGCTAAGTCATGTAGATTTCTTCTTCTAGATCACCATTTAGGAAGGTATTTTTGACATCCATTTGCTATATAATCCAACCATTATGACTTGAAAGGTTAATAAAAAATCTAATAGCACTCATTTTTTTTACAATAAAAAATGTTTCAACATAGTCAATCCCATATTTTTATTAGAACCACAAGAAACTGATCTATATTTAAAGTTGTCAATTTTACCAATTAAATTATATTTAATTTTGTAAGACACATAGAACTAAAAATATTCCTTTTAGGATGAGATGGTACAAGATCCCAATTATGGTTTTTGATTATGGAATTATATTTAATTTGCATAACAATATTCTATCTATTATTTTGAATAACTTCCTTAAGGAATTGAGCTTCACATTCATACATAGTCATCAAATCATGATAGGTGTGTTGATTGTAACAACCCCACTAGATTTTACCAAAATATAGCAATATATTTTTTTAAATTTAATTATACATATGCATTATATAGATTTCACCATGAAAAAACTAACAAGTGATCTTTAACTAACTATATTAATTTAGTTCACCAAAAGTTTTATAGCTAATCCACTTAGCTAAGGATCATCATGAACATATATATAAATTATGAACCATACTGAAACATAATAAATATTGCATCTCATCATAAATGAAACAATTCAAATTTAGATATGACTGATACAAAATTTTAGCTATTATTGTATAAGTATAGATCATAAATGTTATAGTTTTTAGCAATACATAAAAATATCTCAAATGATAAAACATGATACAAATCTCTTATGAGCAGAGTCTCTACGACTCAAGAGTCTCCACAACTCAAGTATCAATATATAATATCAAGTGTAGACTCAAGTATAGTACTCCAAATAAGAGGGAGAGCATCATCTGAGTAATTTTCCATACGAAACATGGACCATAGATCCCTTGTACTATCTCTCAAATAAGGGGATGGCTCTCCCTTCACAGATGGGTAGATAATGATAGTGTTGTTAGAAAGTTGTCATGATGATGACATAGTGGTGTCATGGAGATGCTCTAGTGAGTGGATGAAATTATTTAATATTATAAGTCATAATGACAAAGTGTGTAATGTGATTGTCCTAAGTTTGCTTGAAGTCAACTTGGTTGATCTCTAGTGTTGACATGGCTAGAGAGGTTCAAAGGTGAGTATGGTGATTTCAGTATGTGCAAGGGGTCTTATCATAAGTCAAGAATTTTTTGAGTGCTTATGTGCATGAGTGGAATTCACAAGGTTCAACATTATTCTAATCTAGATACTTTGATTCTAGTAACAAAAAAATTGAGTAAGCAATTTGATGGCATCACCATTGTCATATGGGAATGAGTCAAAGGGAGATGGTCATATGGTTGTGATCACATTAGTCCCTAGTTTTTATGTTCCATATCTTAATTTATTTATTGAATCATGGTCAAAGATATGAGGGTGCAAGGTTGGCTTCTCAGTCAGAATTCATTGTTTTCTTATAGTTAGCCAAATTTGTAATATGGCCAAAAAAAGCCTAGTAAGTAGTTTTATGATGGAATATCTTGCACATTTAGAAATTTTATGAGAAGGTGATCATATGGGTTTATTCAATTTTGGACCTAATTTATTTAAGATAAATTTTAGATCATGTGATAAATCACATCAAAAGATCTGCATATGCAAAGTTGGGCTCCCAAGTAGTTTGATTGTGTTTTTCCATACTTAGCCAATTTTGCATAAGGTAAGAAAGAAATGAGTGAGCATTTTGATGATGTTATATCTTTCATGTTTGAAGGTGTAAAGATAAATTGATCATATGAATTTTTTCAATTTTGATCATAGATGATTTGTGCTAAATTTTAGATCATGTAATGAAGCACAAAAAAAGTTATGCATGATTAAATTTGTCCTCTTAGGCAAGTTTTGACATAATTAGCTCTATGATAGAAGATTTTGAGAAGGAATTTTAATGGTTTTATATCTCATACATATAAGGGTTCTAGGATTAATGTGTTACATGGTTAAATTCTCCTATTTGAGGAGATCATCTGATCCAAATTTGAGATCCTACATCAAAGCATAGAAGAAGTTATTAAGGATCAAAAATGGATACTCAAGCATATTGAAAGGGTCCCCATAGTCATTTTTGAAAGTGTTAAATCTTGAGCAAGATCAATAGTACACGTTGATTCAAGAAGTTAAGAAGTAGAGAGATGAGGATAGGTGCATAATGTTTAATTATTGATCAAAGGTATAAGATAAGGATCCAATGGTGAGCGAGCATTTGTAAAAATTGATAGAAAGGTGAGCATTGCTAATTAAAGACCTAGTTGATTTGTAGAGATCAACAGAGCATGTTGTGTCAACATTTCAATATTGCATGAGATGAGGTCAAAGTGATTAAGTTTTAACATCTATCATTGGTATACTATGTGTTAAACATAAAACAAGATTGATGGTGAGTATTAAATCTAAGATAAGAGTATACAAGATTTGATCATTGTGTTTAAAGGTTAATTATGACTGTTTGAATTCAAATATTTGAATTTAACATAGGGAAAAACTAGAGCTCTATTTTTTATCCATATCTTTCGATAGAAGACAAATTTTTTGGTGATATAAAAATAAAATATGAAGAGTAATCAATTGCACATATAATGAACCTTATTTAAAGATATATGAGTACAATCAAAGATATTAAGCCTAGAAGTTGATTGTGTGTTTGTGTTTTTTTTTACAAATGACCCAAGAAGAGTATTTGAAATTATATATATGTTGTTTCAATTTTTCATGGTTAATTGGCTATTGGGGAGTGTTTTAGACTCCATGAGGATCATATGTGAGTATTTTGGAGTTATTATCAATCTATATTTAATACAAACAATACTTAAGAAGTTGATAGTATGTTCAATAATGGTGTTCTTATATATAAGGCCTATGTTTAAGTTCTTTGAGCATATATAGAGGTGAGATAAGATGGTTGTGATCATTTAAGGATGTTGAATTAGACATAAGGAGTGGAATCATGTATTTTAAAGTGGTCATGTATTCTTTTTTTCTTGATGATGTGCTAAGAGAGGGAATGGGTTCACATGAGACCTATAAGAGCTACAAGGGCCTTATTAAAAGGTGTAGCTACTCAAAGGTGACCCATAGATGCTATGTATGATCTATGAATATTTTTATGAGTTACATCTTCATATGAGAGATGCCTTAAGGGCTAAGGCATGCCTAATGGCTGACTAAGGTAGTGATTATCAAGATTGGTCTATAAATAGTGGAAACAAAGATGATGGGTTCTAAAATTTATAAAAGAAAGACTCAGAGCGATTGGAGAGAGGATTTTGTGTGTGATTCATGGATCAAAGGATGGGTAGAGTGTCTTGAGGATAAGTTTAAGATCATAATAGATTTATTACTATTGGTATGACCCATAGGTCATGTTTCTATTGGCAGAATAGTGCTCTTACTAATTGAGTGTGAGCAAAGGTGAAGAGTGATAAGTAGAAGTACACCATCAGGTGTCTTAGACATTAGTTCAAAGGTGGATGTCTTCATATGTGTTTTTTTGGTATCTTGGCATATAAGGGGGTTGAAATCTCCTTATAAGGTGAAACTTACTAAAAGTTCTAGTTGTTGTTACAACTTAGCTAGACGTGTGTGGTAGCACCTTGTGGGATTGTGGTCTCACTAAATAGGGATTATAGTTCTTGATCATTTTTAGATGATATAAATTGGTTATTTTTATTATAGGATAGTAGTCCAATTGTAAATTTTAGTGGGTTTTATTCCCCAAGAGGGTTTCCCACATATGTCATATGTTATGTGATTGGTCTTGCATTGTGTTGTATATGCTTCATGAATGCTTGTGGTAGCTAATTAAGTATCTTTAAAGATAAAAATTGAAGTTTAATTATTTAGGCTCATTAATTCACCCCACCCCTCCAACCCTCTCATTAATTGTACCTCTAACAAGTGTGGGACTACATAGTAATAAAATAGAACCTGTGTGTTGAAGATATCTAATACATAATGTGTACCATAAATAAATCTATTATAATATGATATCTCAAAAATATGAAAATTATATCAACATATTAAATTTTAATGTTTATAAAAAATTACTTTGGCCAAATTTTCAATAATAAATGATCTCTAGGATCTTTCAAATTCATCACTCAATCAGATTATGCCTCATCTTGCATTGATGGTACTAATTAAGCTAGTGGAATCCATCCACTGCTTAATTAGGATCATGAATGTAATATTTGGTAAAAATAAATAATAATCTTAATAGCCAATAGATTCATAAAAATATTTCCCTTTAGTAAATCAAAATTAATGTTTAGTATAGAAATATCATATACATTCATTTAGTCCATCAAATGAAGTGAAATGAATCCATTATTTAATTTATTAAATATAATAAATAGAATCCAAAAATAGTCTTAAACATACCATCTAGGTATGATCACATCAAAACTGTCAGTTACCTATAATACTAACTTATAAAGTTATTTCTCCATGAATCAACACTATATCATAGGCTCATAAAATGTTTATATTCCACGTATAACAAAAACTAGTCCAAACATATTATTGTGTTTTATATTTAATCTCTTAATTTCAATATTCTAATGCTTTTATGCTAACTAAATATAAACAAGAATCAATTACACATTGTTATGATAATATCACATATATACATAACACAATTGTATGCATATACATAACTCTCTCTCTCT